>OU343220.1:135063267-135095393 GCA_910596185.1 Chrysanthemum makinoi
AAATGTGTATAGTTTATGTTAAAGCACATGATGTCAAATGAATTCACAATAGTACCTAACTCGACGTAGAACCATAGCACATAATCAATAGTACATGACTCAATGTATCAGTAGTCAACTGATTTAGAACATTATTCGACGTAAAACTATAGCACATAATCAATAGTACATGACTCAATGTATCAATAGTTACTTGTCATAACACATAATTCGTATAGTTTTAAATCGTTCCAAGTCCATTAGTTCATGTTTGTACCAAGACCGCGAGTTCAACATTATACCAAGACCATTAGTTCCATGATTAAACCAAGACCATTAGTTCAATGAATATACCAAGACCATTAGTTCAATGAATATACCAAGACCGCTAGTTCAATGAATATACCAAGACCGCTAGACCAATGATTTATGATATAGAAATTCTAAGTATGGCAATACTGTTACTTCGTATGACTAAACATTCAGTTCAGTTAAACACATAGTTTGCAAATAGACATGAATGTCATAAAAGTTGTTGATCATATATCTCCCCCAAAAGTAGTATATAAAAACAATTGAAAATGGGGCTATGGAACTCACCTGGTGCAATGTTTATGATGATATAATGGCAATACTGAAATGAGGCGCAACCTCTAACCGCGACCTATTATGAATGATATGTTCTAATGTAATTCATGAATAATGTCGTGCATGCAAACTCATATGATATAAAAACACTTGTACATTTGAAAATAATGTTTATCGTCGAAATATATGTTTATGACATCTCGTCATGTTATAAAATACTTTACAAGTATTTATGTTGAAACAACATCCTACGATAGTCGTTTAATGATTTATCAAGAAATTGTAGCTTTTCGTCGCAAAATAAGATAATTTGACAATTCATGAAAGTGACTAAATGGCCTCGAAAAGCTAGTCGTAAAATGGTGCATATCGAGTGTTAGGAAACAAACTCAACGGTTTTGGAAAGCTTGTAGCATTATCTCAAAGTTTTAGCTTTTAAGTTTTTATCATAGAGGTCTCGATCATGTAGAAAAACATAGGTGAAGTAGGGTACTTGTACCAAAAATATTGTTTAAGGGTAACTTTCGGCAAAGTTTGAGTGACCGTATTTTATTCGTTACAACTTCGTTTGACGAACGGTTGGACGTTTTGGAAAATTGGCTAGGCGAACTTACTTTTACTAGAAGACATCATTTTATAAAAAGTACTCCATCAATGTTAAAAATGACCCTCAACATGGTCATTCGCGGCCGTAATTTTTGGCTATTAGAAAATATATTAGTTATGCTTATATGAAATAGTTACGACAACCTTGTTTAAACGCGTGTAATTTAATCGTTACAAGTCCGTTTTCTACGTTTTATATGTCCTTAGCTTCGTGTTAAAGTATACTAATATATTTTTGATAAATCGACTCATTTAGATAACGCTTAAGACTCATTTTTTTACTCGTAAAAATTTGGACAGCATGCTGATTTTTCCGGAAAAATAGTTTTCGTCGTTAAACTTGAAAATAGCATAACTTCTTCGTTATAACTCCGTTTTAACCCGTTCAAGCGGCCACGTTTTCGTTTTAAAGTATATTTTTTGAATATCTAGCCCAAAATATTTTTCAAACTGTCAAAATTTCCAGAATTAATAAAAATGATCAGACCCTTATATATAGTTGTCGAAATGGATTTTTCTCGCGTAATACTTATTCTAACCACTTCAAACCAACGCCAAAGCTATTCTAAACCTACCATACACCTTCTTAGGGTGTCATGGGTTCCTAGACATCATCAAAAATGATATGTTTCAAGGGATAATTATAGGATGATTATATTTCATAATAAGTAATAAAAACAATAAAAGTGGTATAGATTCACATGTAACTTGCATGTTTTCTTGCAAAAATGATGAAATAACATAAATATGAATATGAAAGAGTTATGAAGATCATGAAATGCTTACTTGAATGATTATGAATTTTTGAGCTAGAAACTTAATTAATCTTTAGGTTTTTATTTCAAAACCTTGAAATAGATCATTAATAGAACATGTAAAACACTTGGGCTTGAAAAAAATAAATGTTTATCTTGGTGTTCTTGTATGGCCGGTCTTCAAGATGGAAATGGAGAGAGTATTATGTTTTCACCTAAGATATATGTTATGTATGTGTATATATTTGTTAAATATTAGTATATAATTATAATAGGTACATGTAAGACTATGCTAATAGATATTTTGTACCAAATTTGTGTTGAGTCATCTTAAAATGTCGACAAGAATGAAAACATAACAAAGTTAGTGACTCTTGTTTAAGTAAATGTAATAATGTATATGTTTAGTTGGTAATTTTGTGTACATAATTAAGTATTTAGGGTAGCGTTAGCTAAAAATAAATTTTAACGAAACAAAATAAAATATATCAATGTCATAAAAATTATAAAAATACATTTCTTACAAAAATTTAGTGAAATAATATTTATCGAGTAGTATTTACTTAAACCGTCGTAATTATATAAATATAACAATTTATATACAAAATAAATTTAAAACACCGGGTAAACTAATAATATTATTTTATAATCTTAATATGAGTATAAAAATATATCAGAATAACTTTTGGAAGTGTCAGATCAGATGTTCAAAATAAATGATTACACGATAGCGTTTATTTAATGGGAAATTATACGTTTAATGTAAAATGCAAAATCATGCATGAACTAATATGATGATGATGTTACTAATGATATGTAGATTAAATCTAGTCTATATGAAATGTCCTCGATGATATGTTCATGAATTCGCAGCTAAACCATTAAGGTTACGCGAATTTGATACTCGTAAACCTAGTTTACGAAAAATGATGAATAGTGAATCATGAATAGTGATTTTTCTCCGGGAATGAATAGTGTTTCGTGAATAGTAAAATTTTGAAATATGTTCTCAGAATATCAAATCGACTTCAAAAACGATGAATAGTAAAATGAGGAATAGTAACTGATGAATAGTAAATTCCCGAGATGAATAGTTAATTTTTCAAAGTTTGTAAAATGACCTGAAATTACGAGTTGTTACATTCACCCAAAAAGGAATTCAGTCCCTGAATTCAGTTCGTGTTGGTCTCTCCGGTTTAGGGTTTGATGTGGCAAACTTTCCCATTCTCGAGCAAAACCCTCAAAAGACTTTTAGGTAACCAATTTTTACTTAATCTCACAACTCATCAAACGAGAACTGTCATGAGATTAGGCTAAATTGGTTTGAAAGAGGTATTTTGAAAATTTGGCTCGATTACGGAATTGCTTACACATATGAGACTACTACTCCCTTCATTGCATGATTCTTCCTGAATTAGACATAGGTGATCAGGCTATATACAATCTAGGAGTAACTATGCAATGCTTGGACTAATCGACTCATATGATGTTTGGTGTTGAGTTATGAACCCGCATGTATAATGAGTATGCACTTATAATGATATGATGAGATGCTATGATGATGTAGTTATAGTCTAGGGTCAATGATGCAACCTAGTTCTCTATAACCGATGCTCTGATACCAATCTGTCACACCCCCAAATTATATGTTTTACAGCGGAATGGAATTCCTGGGGGTGACTTTCATAGCATCAAAGTTACAGTTATATCGAACGACCTAAAGTGTCGTTTGGAAAATACATCGTTTGATTGAGTAAAATAATCAGAGTTTACAAAGTGTAGGTCCCAAATGAAAATCAACGTGTGCGGAAATAAGTTTGATACAAGCCAAACGATGTTTTTAAAGTGTATAAATCCCATGTGAGACGCGTCGTCACCACGACTCTATGATAAGTCAACATGCATGCCATGAAGTGTATGCCTTAGATACCTGAGATAAAACATGCTAAAAGTGTCAACACAAAGGTTGAATGAGTTCATAGAGTTTGTGTTGTAATGTAAAGCCTTTCAAAATCGTTTATGCAGAAAAGGCATTGTAAATCCACTCAGTTCCAAGTTCCGCCCATACAAAACTTGCAACTTGTGTGTTCACAACCCACTGCCAAAATGTGTATAGTTTATGTTAAAGCACATGATGTCAAATGAATTCACAATAGTACCTAACTCGACGTAGAACCATAGCACATAATCAATAGTACATGACTCAATGTATCAGTAGTCAACTGATTTAGAACATTATTCGACGTAGAACTATAGCACATAATCAATAGTACATGACTCAATGTATCAATAGTTACTTGTCATAACACATAATTCGTATAGTTTTAAATCGTTCCAAGTCCATTAGTTCATGTTTGTACCAAGACCGCGAGTTCAACATTATACCAAGACCATTAGTTCCATGATTATACCAAGACCATTAGTTCAATGAATATACCAAGACCATTAGTTCAATGAATATACCAAGACCGCTAGTTCAATGAATATACCAAGACCACTAGACCAATGATTTATGATATAGAAATTCTAAGTATGGCAATACTGTTACTTCGTATGACTAAACATTCAGTTCAGTTAAACACATAGTTTGCAAATAGACATGAATGTCATAAAAGTTGTTGATCATATATCTCCCCCAAAAGTAGTATATAAAAACAATTGAAAATGGGGCTATGGAACTCACCTGGTGCAATGTTAATGATGATATAATGGCAATACTGAAATGAGACGCAACCTCTGACCGCGACCTATTATGAATGATATGTTCTAATGTAATTCATGAAACAATGTCGTGCATGCAAACTCATATGATATCCATACCACTTGTACATTTGAAAATAATGTTTATCGTCGAAATATATGTTTATGACATCTCGTCATGTTATAAAATACTTTACAAGTATTTATGTTGAAACAACATCCTACGATAGTCGTTTAATGATTTATCAAGAAATTGTAGCTTTTCGTCGCAAAATAAGATAATTTGACAATTCATGAAAGTGACTAAATGGCCTCGAAAAGCTAGTCGTAAAATGGTGCATATCGAGTGTTAGGAAACAAACTCAACGGTTTTGGAAAGCTTGTAGCATTATCTCAAAGTTTTAGCTTTTAAGTTTTTATCATAGAGGTCTCGATCATGTAGAAAAACATAGGTGAAGTAGGGTACTTGTACCAAAAATATTGTTTAAGGGTAACTTTCGGCAAAGTTTGAGTGACCGTATTTTATTCGTTACAACTTCGTTTGACGAACGGTTGGACGTTTTGGAAAATTGGCTAGGCGAACTTACTTTTACTAGAAGACATCATTTTATAAAAAGTACTCCATCAATGTTAAAAATGACCCTCAACATGGTCATTCGCGGCCGTAATTTTTGGCTATTAGAAAATATATTAGTTATGCTTATATGAAATAGTTACGACAACCTTGTTTAAACGCGTGTAATTTAATCGTTACAAGTCCGTTTTCTACGTTTTATATGTCCTTAGCTTCGTGTTAAAGTATACTAATATATTTTTGATAAATCGACTCATTTAGATAACGCTTAAGACTCAGTTTTTTACTCGTAAAAATTTGGACAGCATGCTGATTTTTCCGGAAAAATAGTTTTCGTCGTTAAACTTGAAAATAGCATAACTTCTTCGTTATAACTCCGTTTTAACCCGTTTAAGCGGCCACGGTTTCGTTTTAAAGTATATTTTTTGAATATCTAGCCCAAAATATTTTTCAAACTGTCAAAATTTCCAGAATTAATAAAAATGATCAGACCCTTATATATAGTTGTCGAAATGGATTTTTCTCGCGTAATACTTATTCTAACCACTTCAAACCAACGCCAAAGCTATTCTAAACCTACCATACACCTTCTTAGGGTGTCATGGGTTCCTAGACATCATCAAAAATGATATGTTTCAAGGGATAATTATAGGATGATTATATTTCATAATAAGTAATAAAAACAATAAAAGTGGTATAGATTCACATGTAACTTGCATGTTTTCTTGCAAAAATGATGAAATAACATAAATATGAATATGAAAGAGTTATGAAGATCATGAAATGCTTACTTGAATGATTATGAATTTTTGAGCTAGAAACTTAATTAATCTTTAGGTTTTTATTTCAAAACCTTGAAATAGATCATTAATAGAACATGTAAAACACTTGGGCTTGAAAAAAATAAATGTTTATCTTGGTGTTCTTGTATGGCCGGTCTTCAAGATGGAAATGGAGAGAGTATTATGTTTTCACCTAAGATATATGTTATGTATGTGTATATATTTGTTAAATATTAGTATATAATTATAATAGGTACATGTAAGACTATGCTAATAGATATTTTGTACCAAATTTGTGTTGAGTCATCTTAAAATGTCGACAAGAATGAAAACATAACAAAGTTAGTGACTCTTGTTTAAGTAAATGTAATAATGTATATGTTTAGTTGGTAATTTTGTGTACATAATTAAGTATTTAGGGTAGCGTTAGCTAAAAATAAATTTTAACGAAACAAAATAAAATATATCAATGTCATAAAAATTATAAAAATACATTTCTTACAAAAATTTAGTGAAATAATGATTATCGAGTAGTATTTACGAAAAAAATAATATATAAATATAACAATTTATATACAAAATAAATTTAAAACACCGGGTAAACTAATAATATTATTTTTATAATCTTAATATGAGTATAAAAATATATCAGAATAACTTTTGGAAGTGTCAGATCAGATGTTCAAAATAAATGATTACACGATAGCGTTTATTTAATGGGAAATTATACGTTTAATGTAAAATGCAAAATCATGCATGAACTAATATAATGATGATGTTACTAATGATATGTAGATTAAATCTAGTCTATATGAAATGTCCTCGATGATATGTTCATGAATTCGCAGCTAAACCCTTAAGGTTACGCGAATTTGATACTCGTAAACCTAGTTTACGAAAAATGATGAATAGTGATTTTTCTCCGGGAATGAATAGTGTTTCGTGAATAGTAAAATTTTGAAATATGTTCTCAGAATATCAAATCGACTTCAAAAACGATGAATAGTAAAATGAGGAATAGTAACTGAAGAATAGTAAATTCCCGAGATGAATAGTTAATTTTTCAAAGTTTGTAAAATGACCTGAAATTACGAGTTGTTAAATTCACCCAAAAAGGAATTCAGTCCCTGAATTCAGTTCGTGTTGGTCTCTCCGGTTTAGGGTTTGATGTGGCAAACTTTCCCATTCTCGAGCAAAACCCTCAAAAGACTTTTAGGTAACCAATTTTTACTCAATCTCACAACTCATCAAACGAGAACTGTCATGAGATTAGGCTAAATTGGTTTGAAAGAGGTATTTTGAAAATTTGGCTCGATTACGGAATTGCTTACACATATGAGACTACTACTCCCTTCATTGCATGATTCTTCCTGAATTAGACATAGGTGATCAGGCTATGTATAATCTAGGAGTAACTATGCAATGCTTGGACTAATCGACTCATATGATGTTTGGTGTTGAGTTATGAACCCGCATGTATAATGAGTATGCACTTATAATGATATAATGAGATGCTATGATTATGTAGTTATAGTCTAGGGTCAATGATGCAACCTAGTTCTCTATAACCGATGCTCTGATACCAATCTGTCACACCCCCAAATTATATGTTTTACAGCGGAATGGAATTCCTGGGGGTGACTTTCATAGCATCAAAGTTACAGTTATATCGAACGACCTAAAGTGTCGTTTGGAAAATACATCGTTTGATTGAGTAAAATAATCGGAGTTTACAAAGTGTAGGTCCCAAATGAAAATCAACGTGTGCGGAAATAAGTTTGATACAAGCCAAACGATGTTTTTAAAGTGTATAAATCCCATGTGAGACGCGTCGTCACCACGACTCTATGATAAGTCAACATGCATGCCATGAAGTGTATGCCTTAGATACCTGAGATAAAACATGCTAAAAGTGTCAACACAAAGGTTGAATGAGTTCATAGAGTTTGTGTTGTAATGTAAAGCCTTTCAAAATCGTTTATGCAGAAAAGGCATTGTAAATCCACTCAGTTCCAAGTTCCGCCCATACAAAACTTGCAACTTGTGTGTTCACAACCCACTGCCAAAATGTGTATAGTTTATGTTAAAGCACATGATGTCAAATGAATTCACAATAGTACCTAACTCGACGTAGAACCATAGCACATAATCAATAGTACATGACTCAATGTATCAGTAGTCAACTGATTTAGAACATTATTCGACGTAGAACTATAGCACATAATCAATAGTACATGACTCAATGTATCAATAGTTACTTGTCATAACACATAATTCGTATAGTTTTAAATCGTTCCAAGGCCATTAGTTCATGTTTGTACCAAGACCGCGAGTTCAACATTATACCAAGACCATTAGTTCCATGATTAAACCAAGACCATTAGTTCAATGAATATACCAAGACCATTAGTTCAATGAATATACCAAGACCGCTAGTTCAATGAATATACCAAGACCGCTAGACCAATGATTTATGATATAGAAATTCTAAGTATGGCAATACTGTTACTTCGTATGACTAAACATTCAGTTCAGTTAAACACATAGTTTGCAAATAGACATGAATGTCATAAAAGTTGTTGATCATATATCTCCCCCAAAAGTAGTATATAAAAACAATTGAAAATGGGGCTATGGAACTCACCTGGTGCAATGTTTATGATGATATAATGGCAATACTGAAATGAGGCGCAACCTCTAACCGCGACCTATTATGAATGATATGTTCTAATGTAATTCATGAAACAATGTCGTGCATGCAAACTCATATGATATCCATACCACTTGTACATTTGAAAATAATGTTTATCGTCGAAATATATGTTTATGACATCTCGTCATGTTATAAAATACTTTACAAGTATTTATGTTGAAACAACATCCTACGATAGTCGTTTAATGATTTATCAAGAAATTGTAGCTTTTCGTCGCAAAATAAGATAATTTGACAATTCATGAAAGTGACTAAATGGCCTCGAAAAGCTAGTCGTAAAATGGTGCATATCGAGTGTTAGGAAACAAACTCAACGGTTTTGGAAAGCTTGTAGCATTATCTCAAAGTTTTAGCTTTTAAGTTTTTATCATAGAGGTCTCGATCATGTAGAAAAACATAGGTGAAGTAGGGTACTTGTACCAAAAATATTGTTTAAGGGTAACTTTCGGCAAAGTTTGAGTGACCGTATTTTATTCGTTACAACTTCGTTTGACGAACGGTTGGACGTTTTGGAAAATTGGCTAGGCGAACTTACTTTTACTAGAAGACATCATTTTATAAAAAGTACTCCATCAATGTTAAAAATGACCCTCAACATGGTCATTCGCGGCCGTAATTTTTGGCTATTAGAAAATATATTAGTTATGCTTATATGAAATAGTTACGACAACCTTGTTTAAACGCGTGTAATTTAATCGTTACAAGTCCGTTTTCTACGTTTTATATGTCCTTAGCTTCGTGTTAAAGTATACTCATATATTTTTGATAAATCGACTCATTTAGATAACGCTTAAGACTCATTTTTTTACTCGTAAAAATTTGGACAGCATGCTGATTTTTCCGGAAAAATAGTTTTCGTCGTTAAACTTGAAAATAGCATAACTTCTTCGTTATAACTCCGTTTTAACCCGTTTAAGCGGCCACGGTTTCGTTTTAAAGTATATTTTTTGAATATCTAGCCCAAAATATTTTTCAAACTGTCAAAATTTCCAGAATTAACAAAAATGATCAGACCCTTTTATTTAGCTGTCGAAATGGATTTTTCTCGCGTAAAACTTATTCTAACCACTTCAAACCAACGCCAAAGCTATTCTAAACCTACCATACACCTTCTTAGGGTGTCATGGGTTCCTAGACATCATCAAAGTGATATGTTTCAAGGGATAATTTATAGGATGATTATATTTCATAATAAGTAATAAAAACAATAAAAGTGGTATAGATTCACATGTAACTTGCATGTTTTCTTGCAAAAATG
Source organism: Chrysanthemum makinoi (assembly GCA_910596185.1). Taxonomy (NCBI): domain Eukaryota; kingdom Viridiplantae; phylum Streptophyta; class Magnoliopsida; order Asterales; family Asteraceae; genus Chrysanthemum; species Chrysanthemum makinoi. The sequence goes on from OU343220.1 coordinate 135,073,223, forward strand.
ATGAAATAACATAAATATGAATATGAAAGAGTTATGAAGATCATGAAATGCTTACTTGAATGATTATGAATTTTTGAGCTAGAAACTTAATTAATCTTTAGGTTTTTATTTCAAAACCTTGAAATAGATCATTAATAGAACATGTAAAACACTTGGGCTTGAAAAAAATAAATGTTTATCTTGGTGTTCTTGTATGGCCGGTCTTCAAGATGGAAATGGAGAGAGTATTATGTTTTCACCTAAGATATATGTTATGTATGTGTATATATTTGTTAAATATTAGTATATAATTATAATAGGTACATGTAAGACTATGCTAATAGATATTTTGTACCAAATTTGTGTTGAGTCATCTTAAAATGTCGACAAGAATGAAAACATAACAAAGTTAGTGACTCTTGTTTAAGTAAATGTAATAATGTATATGTTTAGTTGGTAATTTTGTGTACATAATTAAGTATTTAGGGTAGCGTTAGCTAAAAATAAATTTTAACGAAACAAAATAAAATATATCAATGTCATAAAAATTATAAAAATACATTTCTTACAAAAATTTAGTGAAATAATGATTATCGAGTAGTATTTACGAAAACCGTCGTAATTATATAAATATAACAATTTATATACAAAATAAATTTAAAACACCGGGTAAACTAATAATATTATTTTTATAATCTTAATATGAGTATAAAAATATATGAGAATAACTTTTGGAAGTGTCAGATCAGATGTTCAAAATAAATGATTACACGATAGCGTTTATTTAATGGGAAATTATACGTTTAATGTAAAATGCAAAATCATGCATGAACTAATATGATGATGATGTTACTAATGATATGTAGATTAAATCTAGTCTATATGAAATGTCCTCGATGATATGTTCATGAATTCGCAGCTAAACCATTAAGGTTACGCGAATTTGATACTCGTAAACCTAGTTTACGAAAAATGATGAATAGTGAATCATGAATAGTGATTTTCTCCGGGAATGAATAGTGTTTCGTGAATAGTAAAATTTTGAAATATGTTCTTAGAATATCAAATCGACTTCAAAAACGATGAATAGTAAAATGAGGAATAGTAACTGATGAATAGTAAATTCCCGAGATGAATAGTTAATTTTTCAAAGTTTGTAAAATGACCTGAAATTACGAGTTGTTACATTCACCCAAAAAGGAATTCAGTCCCTGAATTCAGTTCGTGTTGGTCTCTCCGGTTTAGGGTTTGATGTGGCAAACTTTCCCATTCTCGAGCAAAACCCTCAAAAGACTTTTAGGTAACCAATTTTTACTTAATCTCACAACTCATCAAACGAGAACTGTCATGAGATTAGGCTAAATTGGTTTGAAAGAGGTATTTTGAAAATTTGGCTCGATTACGGAATTGCTTACACATATGAGACTACTACTCCCTTCATTGCATGATTCTTCCTGAATTAGACATAGGTGATCAGGCTATGTATAATCTAGGAGTAACTATGCAATGCTTGGACTAATCGACTCATATGATGTTTGGTGTTGAGTTATGAACCCGCATGTATAATGAGTATGCACTTATAATGATATAATGAGATGCTATGATTATGTAGTTATAGTCTAGGGTCAATGATGCAACCTAGTTCTCTATAACCGATGCTCTGATACCAATCTGTCACACCCCCAAATTATATGTTTTACAGCGGAATGGAATTCCTGGGGGTGACTTTCATAGCATCAAAGTTACAGTTATATCGAACGACCTAAAGTGTCGTTTGGAAAATACATCGTTTGATTGAGTAAAATAATCGGAGTTTACAAAGTGTAGGTCCCAAATGAAAATCAACGTGTGCGGAAATAAGTTTGATACAAGCCAAACGATGTTTTTAAAGTGTATAAATCCCATGTGAGACGCGTCGTCACCACGACTCTATGATAAGTCAACATGCATGCCATGAAGTGTATGCCTTAGATACCTGAGATAAAACATGCTAAAAGTGTCAACACAAAGGTTGAATGAGTTCATAGAGTTTGTGTTGTAATGTAAAGCCTTTCAAAATCGTTTATGCAGAAAAGGCATTGTAAATCCACTCAGTTCAAGTTCCGCCCATACAAAACTTGCAACCTGTGTGTTCACAACCCACTGCCAAAATGTGTATAGTTTATGTTAAAGCACATGATGTCAAATGAATTCACAATAGTACCTAACTCGACGTAGAACCATAGCACATAATCAATAGTACATGACTCAATGTATCAGTAGTCAACTGATTTAGAACATTATTCGACGTAGAACTATAGCACATAATCAATAGTACATGACTCAATGTATCAATAGTTAATTGTCATAACACATAATTCGTATAGTTTTAAATCGTTCCAAGTCCATTAGTTCATGTTTGTACCAAGACCGCGAGTTCAACATTATACCAAGACCATTAGTTCCATGATTATACCAAGACCATTAGTTCAATGAATATACCAAGACCATTAGTTCAATGAATATACCAAGACCGCTAGTTCAATGAATATACCAAGACCGCTAGACCAATGATTTATGATATAGAAATTCTAAGTATGGCATATCTTTGTTACTTCGTATGACTAAACATTCAGTTCAGTTAAACACATAGTTTGCAAATAGACATGAATGTCATAAAAGTTGTTGAGCATATATCTCCCCCAAAAGTAGTATATAAAAACAATTGAAAATGGGGCTATGGAACTCACCTGGTGCAATGTTTATGATGATATAATGGCAATACTGAAATGAGGCGCAACCTCTAACCGCGACCTATTATGAATGATATGTTCTAATGTAATTCATGAAACAATGTCGTGCATGCAAACTCATATGATATCCATACCACTTGTACATTTGAAAATAATGTTTATCGTCGAAATATATGTTTATGACATCTCGTCATGTTATAAAATACTTTACAAGTATTTATGTTGAAACAACATCCTACGATAGTCGTTTAATGATTTATCAAGAAATTGTAGCTTTTCGTCGCAAAATAAGATAATTTGACAATTCATGAAAGTGACTAAATGGCCTCGAAAAGCTAGTCGTAAAATGGTGCATATCGAGTGTTAGGAAACAAACTCAACGGTTTTGGAAAGCTTGTAGCATTATCTCAAAGTTTTAGCTTTTAAGTTTTTATCATAGAGGTCTCGATCATGTAGAAAAACATAGGTGAAGTAGGGTACTTGTACCAAAAATATTGTTTAAGGGTAACTTTCGGCAAAGTTTGAGTGACCGTATTTTATTCGTTACAACTTCGTTTGACGACCGTTTGACGGTTGGACGTTTTGGAAAATTGGCTAGGCGAACTTACTTTTACTAGAAGACATCATTTTATAAAAAGTACTCCATCAATGTTAAAAATGACCCTCAACATGGTCATTCATGCGGCGAATTTTTGGCTATTAGAAAATATATTAGTTATGCTTATATGAAATAGTTACGACAACCTTGTTTAAACGCGTGTAATTTAATCGTTACAAGTCCGTTTTCTACGTTTTATATGTCCTTAGCTTTGTGTTAAAGTATACTAATATATTTTTGATAAATCGACTCATTTAGATAACGCTTAAAACTCATTTTTTTACTCGTAAAATTTGGACCATGCTGATTTTTTTCCGGAAAAATAGTTTTCGTCGTTAAACTTGAAAATAGCATAACTTCTTCGTTATAACTCCGTTTTAACCCGTTCAAGCGGCCACGTTTTCGTTTTAAAGTATATTTTTTGAATATCTAGCCCAAAATATTTTTCAAACTGTCGAAATTTCCAGAATTAATAAAAATGATCAGACCCTTATATATAGTTGTCGAAATGGATTTTTCTCGCGTAATACTTATTCTAACCACTTGAAACCAACGCCAAAGCTATTCTAAACCTACCATACAGACATCATAAAAAATGATTTGTTTCAAGGGATAATTATAGGATGATTATATTTCATAATAAGTAATAAAAACAATAAAAGTGGTATAGATTCAAATGTAACTTGCATGTTTTCTTGCAAAAATGATGAAATAACATAAATATGAATATGAAAGAGTTATGAAGATCATGAAATGCTTACTTGAATGATTATGAATTTTTGAGCTAGAAACTTAATTAATCTTTAGGTTTTTATTTCAAAACCTTGAAATAGATCATTAATAGAACATGTAAAACACTTGAGCTTGAAAAAAATAAATGTTTCTCTTGGTGTTCTTGTATGGCCGGTCTTCAAGATGGAAATGGAGAGAGTATTATGTTTTCACCTAAGATATATGTTATGTATGTGTATATATTTGTTAAATATTAGTATATAATTATAATAGGTACATGTAAGACTATGCTAATAGATATTTTGTACCAAATTTGTGTTGAGTCATCCTAAAATGTCGACAAGAATGAAAACATAACAAAGTTAGTGACTTTTGTTTAAGTAAATGTAATAATGTATATGTTTAGTTGGTAATTTTGTGTACATAATTAAGTATTTAGGGTAGCGTTAGCTAAAAATAAATTTTAACGAAACAAAATAAAATATATCAATGTCATAAGAATTATAAAAATACATTTCTTACAAAAATTTAGTGAAATAATGATTATCGAGTATTATTTACGAAAACCGTCGTAATTATATAAATATAACAATTTATATACAAAATAAATTTAAAACACCGGGTAAACTAGTAATATTATTTATATAATATTAATATGAGTATAAAAATATATCAGAATAACTTTTGGAGGTGTCAGATCAGATGTTCAAAATAAATGATTACGCGATGGCGTTTATTTAATGGGAAATTATACGTTTAATGTAAAATGCAAAATCATGCATAAACTAATATGATGATAATGTTGCTAATGATATGTAGATTAAATCTAGTCTATATGAAATGTCCTCGATGATATGTTCATGAATTCGCAGCTAAACCATTAAGGTTACGCGAATTTTATACTCGTAAACCTAGTTTACGAAAAATGATGAATAGTGAATCATGAATAGTGATTTTCTCCGGGAATGAATAGTGTTTCGTGAATATTAAAATTTTGAAATACGTTCTCAGAATATCAAATCGACTTCAAAAATGATGAATAGTAAAATGAGGAATAGTAACCGATGAATAGTAAATTCCTGAGATGAATAGTAAAACTTTCAAAGTTTGTAAAATGACCTGAAATTACGAGTTGTCACATTCACCCAAAAAGGAATTCAGTCACTGAATTCAGTTCGTGTTGGTCTCTCCGGTTTAGGGTTTGATGTGGCAAACTTTCCCATTCTCGAGCAAAACCCTCAAAAGACTTTTAGGTAACCAATTTTTACTTAATCTCACAACTCATCAAACGAGAACTGTCATGAGATTAGGCTAAATTGGTTTGAAAGAGGTCTTTTGAAAATTTGGCTTGATTACGGAATTGCTTACTCATATGAGACTACTACTCCCTTCATTGCATGATTCTTCCTGAATTAGACATAGGTGATCAGGCTATGTATAATTTAGGAGTAACTATGCAATGCTTGGACTAATCGACTCATATGATGTTTGGTGTTGAGTTATGAACCCGCGTGTATAATGAGTATGCACTTATAATGATATGATGAGATGCTATGATGATGTAGTTATAGTCTAGGGTCAATGATGCAACCTATTTCTCTATAACCGATGCTCTGATACCAATCTGTCACACCCCCAAATTACATGTTTTACTGCGGAATGGAATTCCTAGGGGTGACTATCATAGCATCAAAGTTACAGTTATATCGAACGACCTAAAGTGTTGTTTGGAAAATACATCGTTTGATTGAGTAAAATAATCAGAGTTTACAAAGTGTAGGTCCCAAATGAAAATCAACGTGTGCGGAAATAAGTTTGATACAAGCCAAACGATGTTTTTAAAGTGTACAAATCCCATGTGAGACGCGTCGTCACCACGACTCTATGATAAGTCCACATGCATGAGACTACTACTCCCTTCATTGCATGATTCTTCCTGAATTAGACATAGGTGATCAGGCTATGTATAATTTAGGAGTAACTATGCAATGCTTGGACTAATCGACTCATATGATGTTTGGTGTTGAGTTATGAACCCGCGTGTATAATGAGTATGCACTTATAATGATATGATGAGATGCTATGATGATGTAGTTATAGTCTAGAGTCAATGATGCAACCTAGTTCTCTATAACCGATGCTCTGATACCAATCTGTCACACCCCCAAATTACATGTTTTACTGCGGAATGGAATTCCTGGGGGTGACTATCATAGCATCAAAGTTACAGTTATATCGAACGACCTAAAGTGTCGTTTGGAAAATACATCGTTTGATTGAGTAAAATAATCAGAGTTTACAAAGTGTAGGTCCCAAATGAAAATCAACGTGTGCGGAAATAAGTTTGATACAAGCCAAACGATGTTTTTAAAGTGTATAAATCCCATGTGAGACGCGTCGTCACCACGACTCTATGATAAGTCCACATGCATGCCATGAAGTGTATGCCTTAGATACCCGAGATAAAACATGCTAAAAGTGTCAACACAAAGGTTGAATGAGTTCATAGAGTTTGTGTTGTAATGTATAGCCTTTCAAAATCGTTTATGCAAAGAAAGGCATTGTAAATCCACTCAGTTCAAGTTCCGCCCATACAAAACTTGCAACCTGTGTGTTCACAACCCACTGCCAAAATGTGTATAGTTTATGTTCAAGCACATGATGTCAAATGAATTCACAATAGTACCTAACTCGACGTAGAACCATAGCACATAATCAATAGTACATGACTCAATGTATCAGTAGTCAACTGATTTAGAACATTATTCGACGTAGAACTATAGCACATAATCGATAGTACATGACTCAATGTATCAGTAGTTACTTGTCATAACACATAATTCGTATAGTTTCAAATCGTTCCAAGGCCATTAGTTCATGTTTGTACCAAGACAGCGAGTTCAACATTATACCAAGACCATTAATTCCATGATTATACCAAGACCATTAGTTCAATGAATATACCAAGACCATTATTTCAATGAATATACCAAGACCGCTAGTTCAATGAATATACCAAGACCGCTAGCCCATTGATTTATGATATAGAAATTCTAAGTATGGCAATACTGTTACTTCGTATAACTAAACATTCAGTTCAGATAAACACATAGTTTGCAAATACACATGAATGTCATAAAAGTTGTTGAGCATGTATCTCCCCCAAAAGTAGTTTAAAAACAATTGAAAATGGGGCTATGGAACTCACATGGTGCAATGTTTATGATGATATAATGGCAATACAGAAATGAGGCGCAACCTCTAACCGCGACCTATTATGAATGATATGTTCTAATGTAATTCATGAAACAATGTCGTGCATGCAAACTCATATGATATCCATACCACTTGTACATTTGAAAATAATGTTTATCGTCGAAATATATGTTTATGACATCTCGTCACGTTATAAAATACTTTACAAGTATTTACGTTGAAACAACATCCTAAGATAGTCGTTTAATGATTTATCAAGAAATTGTAGCTTTTCATCGCAAAATAATATAATTTGACAATTCATGAAAGTGACTAAATGGCCTCGAAAAGCTAGTCGTCAAATGGTGCATATCGAGTGTTAGGAAACAAACTCAATGGTTTTGGAAAGCTTGTAGCATTATCTCAAAGTTTTAGCTTTTAAGTTTTTATCATAGAGGTCTCGATCATGTAGAAAAACATAGGTGAAGTAGGGTACTTGTACCAAAAATATTGTTTAAGGGTAACTTTCGGCAAAGTTTGAGTGACCGTATTTTATTCGTTACAACTTCGTTTGACGAACGGTTGGACGTTTTGGAAAATAGGCTAGGCGAACTTACTTTTACTAGAAGACATCATTTTGTAAAAAGTACTCCATCAATGTTAAAAATGACCCTCAACATGGTCATTCGCGGCCGTAATTTTTGGCTATTAGAAAATATATTAGTTATGCTTATATGAAATAGTTACGACAACCTTGTTTAAACGCGTGTAATTTAGTCGTTACAAGTCCGTTTTCTACGTTTTATATGTCCTTAGCTTCGTGTTAAAGTATACTAATATATTTTTGATAAATCGACTCATTTAGATAACGCTTAAGACTCATTTTTTACTCGTAAAAATTTGGACAGCATGCTGATTTTTCCGGAAAAATAGTTTTCGTCGTTAAACTTGAAAATAGCATAACTTCTTCGTTATAACTCCGTTTTAACCCGTTCAAGCGGCCACGTTTTCGTTTTAAAGTATATTTTTTGAATATCTAGCCCAAAATATTTTTCAAACTGTCAAAATTTCCAGAATTAATAAAAATGATCAGACCCTTATATATAGTTGTCGAAATGGATTTTCTCGCGTAAAACTTATTCTAACCACTTCAAACCAACGCCAAAGCTATTCTAAACCTACCATACACCTTCTTAGGGTGTCATGGGTTCCTAGACATCATAAAAAATGATATGTTACAAGGGATTATTTATAGGATAATTATATTTCATAATAAGTAATAAAAACAATAAAAGTGGTATAGATTCACATGTAACTTGCATGTTTTCTTGCAAAAATGATGAAATAACATAAATATGAATATGGAAAAGTTATGAAGATCATGAAATGCTTACTTGAATGATTATGAATTTTTGAGCTAGAAACTTAATTAATCTTTAGGTTTTTATTTCAAAACCTTGAAATAGATCATTAATAGAACATGTAAAACACTTGGGCTTGAAAAAAATAAATGTTTATCTTGGTGTTCTTGTATGGCCGGTCTTCAAGATGGAAATGGAGAGAGTATTATGTTTTCACCTAAGATATATGTTATGTATGTGTATATATTTGTTAAATATTAGTATATAATTATAATAGGTACATGTAAGACTATGCTAATAGATATTTTGTACCAAATTTGTGTTGAGTCATCTTAAAATGTCGACAAGAATGAAAACATAACAATGTTAGTGACTTTTGTTTAAGTAAATGTAATAATGTATATGTTTAGTTGGTAATTTTGTGTACATAATTAAGTATTTAAGGTAGCGTTAGCTAAAAATAAATTTTAACGAAACAAAATAAAATATATCAATGTCATAAAAATTATAAAAATACATTTCTTACAAAAATTTAGTGAAATAATGATTATCGAGTAGTATTTACGAAAACCGTCGTAATTATATAAATATAACAATTTATATACAAAATAAATTTAAAACACCGGGTAAACTAATAATATTATTTATATAATCTTAATATGAGTATAAAAATATATCAGAATAACTTTTGGAAGTGTCAGATCAGATGTTCAAAATAAATGATTACGCGATAGCGTTTATTTAATGGGAAATTATACGTTTAATGTAAAATGCAAAATCATGCATGAACTAATATGATGATGATGTTACTAATGATATGTAGACTAAATCTAGTCTATATGAAATGTCCTCGATGATATGTTCATGAATTCGCAGCTAAACCATTAAGGTTACGCGAATTTGATACTCGTAAACCTAGTTTACGAAAAATGATGAATAGTGAATCATGAATCGTGATGAATAGTAAAATGATGAATAGTGTTTCATGAATAGTAAAATTTTGAAATACGTTCTCAGAATATCAAATCGACTTCAAAAAGATGAATAGTAAAATGATGAATAGTAATCGTTGAATAGTAAATTCCCGAGATGAATAGTAAAATTTTCAAAGTTTGTAAAATGACCTGATATTATGAGTTGTCACAATTTATTTGGCTTCAGTGTTTATTCTTCCAAATCATATTGTGCATGATCTTGTACAACTTATGAGAGGGTTTCTTTGGAGTTATGGTGATTTGCGTAAAGGTAAATCTAAGGTTGCTTGGGAAGTTATGTGTTTGCCTAAGCATGAGGGGGAGGCGGCTCGGGATTTGAAGGCTTGAATTGTTTAATAATGCTCTCATTACATCTCATATTTGGCGTCTTATCACCTATAAGGAATTCCTTTGGGTTAAATGGATTCATGTTTATAAGTTGAGTGATCGTAACTTTTGGGATGTTCCATGCCGGGGTAATATGTCATGGAGTTGGCATAAGATTTTAAAACTTAGACCTATTGTTCGTCAATTCATATAGTACAATTTAGGGAATGGTACGAAGGCATCAACTTGGTTTGACTGTTGGTCCTCGGTTTGTAATCTTTCGCTTATTATTTCTTCGCGGGATATTCATAGAGCGGGTTTCTAACCTGATTCTTATGTTTGGGATATTATGACGGAAGAGGGGTGGGCGTGGCCTTCTGAATGGGGGGCTCGTTATCCGGTTCTCAATAATCTTTTGGTTCCTACTTTGGTTGACAATATTGAGGATCGTTAGCTTTGTGCAGGAGTGACGGGATGTTTAAGTCCTTTTCTGTTACTTTTGTTTGGGATAGTATTCGGCCACAGGGTGCTATTGTTGACTGGTATCATCTTGTTTGGTTTTCTCATAGAATCCCGAGGCACGCGTTTCATTTGTGGTTGCTCATGAGAAGGATACTACGGACGCAAGACATGCTAAGGCATCATGATGATTCTAATAATGACATGTTATATTGCCCCCTTTGCGGGCTGCAGCCGGATTCTCATGATCATTTGTTTTTTGAGTGTTTATTTTCATCTCAGGTTTGGGACTCCTTAAAGATTTTTGCAGGTTTTCAAGATATTCCATCTTCGTTAGATGCTATTGTGAGCCATCTCATTCCTATATCGAAGACCAGATCTGTTAGAAGTGTTGTTTCGAAGCTCTTATTTGCAGCTACTTCAAATTTCATTTGGCAAGAGCGAAATAACTAGATTTTTAATGAGCAAAGAAGATCTGAATATCAAGTCGTTGACTTATCAAGTCTATGGTTGTCTAAAGCTCATCACTTGTAAATTCAAGAAGATGGTGAATGTCACAGATTTGTTGCAAGTTTGGCAGTTACCTTTATCTCTGATGCATTCCTAAATGACGAGCTCTCATTTTGATGTATGTGTCACGAGTTGGGTGGGTGAGGCGAGTTTTCGGCAAAGGGGAGTAATCCTGCACCCTGGTAAAATATATTAACCAAAGCGTTTAAGTACAACGGATGAGAGTGAATCTCTCACCTCGGCCCGTTACATGGGTAACATACACGCACTAACAAGTGCATAATAACCAGACAAAATGAATAAGAAAGACATGCCAATCTTATGAACTACCAAACATTCAAAATTACTTCCTACCGCGACCTAAGAGACTAACATCATACATGTCACACATATCCTCCAAGTGTCACGGTAAATCGTAGACTTGAGCAGCATAATCATCAAAGTCTTCAAGCTCTAGTCCCCCACCACCCCCAGAAGCCAAAAATGACGCCATAGGGTTATCCGGCTCCAAAACCTCATCCTCTTCACTATCAGAACAAGTCACATTCCTGACTTTAGAGAACGGATTACTTACCTTAGTAGCATAAGAAGTCATAGTCTCCAGATGCTTAATAGGGGCATCAATATCAACACGAGATTCCTTCCCCCGAATACCATCCATACCTGCTTCCTTAGTACAACCAGAAGAATTCCCAATCTTCGCCTCATCAGTAGTAGAATCAACCACGGTACTTAGGATGACCGAGTCGTCTTGCACCTCAAGAGTCCCAAAAGAGTTAGACGTAGTAATAGGTGTACCTTTATCATTAACACTAACAGCTTCCGGTGTCTTCGTCTTTGCAACATATACCTGCTTCCTAGGTGCAAATCGAGGACCCTTACCTATATTAATACCACTAGACATCTTCATACCTTTGGGTTTGGCTTTTCAATTCTGCACCACCTTAAAACCATCATCAGGTTCTTCCAAAGTCGAGGTGGGAGCAACATCATTATGCTCCTTAATACTCTTAGGACAACCTGCAATAACATGCCCAAACACTTTGCATTCCGCACAATGTGGAGGCTTCCATTCATATTCCACCTTGATACTTGCCAGTAAAAGCATTATCATCCTTTTTAGGGATCGCCATAGTCACCACATGTTTTAGCTCAGATTCTGATGATAATTCCACAAGAGCACGTGCAAAACTTATGCGACCCCATGAATCAACACACATGGAACTAGTAAAAGCATCTAACATAATCGGCTTACCCACCTGAGTAGCAATAAGGCTCCACCCGTCTTCCGAATATGCAAGCAAAGGCACATTATGCAATTTAATCCACACGGGCACTTTGGTAACCTCACTTTTGGACAATAGCACATCAGGAGTCCATTTAGTGAGAATGATAGGAGAGTTACGAATTATCCAATGTCCCCGTTGAAGTACATTCTGAACACCCTCTTTAGAATTAAACTTAAATAGGAAAACACCATCATCATTTTTCATAAGTTTCTTTAACCCAAACTTACCCCACGTGTTAGTGACATACGTTTTGACCAAAGGAAAAGCGATATTCTTGCCAACAAAGAAGCCAACAAGAGTATTATCATACCGATTGAGCACACCCTCCATAGCAGCCTTTGGAAGAACCGTATCATGATTATCAATGCGATTCTCATTCAGCAATGGTCGAAAGTTAACTTTCCTAGCGTCACGTTCCGGGTTCAAAACATTAGCAAACGACCTGACTTCATTAGACACATTTTCACCATTATGCGCATTAGGACCAGAAGTAGACGCATTGACATTCACATTAAGACCAGTAGGAGACTCATTGACCACATTTGTATCCTCCTTAGAACCATTCGGATCACCACTGTTAGTGTTTCCCATGCTCGAATCCAACCCACCCAAATTCATAGCACTCCGACTTGTGTTTTCCATATTGGTAGTACTCCAAACAGAATCAAACGGATTGTCCCTATCAAGATTACCATCATGAGTGCTAAGGTTTCGACTAACCCTAGCAGCTTTGCGCAACTCAGGGAAAGCATTAGCATCAATTCCATGTTCACCTTTGAGCCGTTTTAACCTTTCTTCCAACGCCTTGATATCCAACTTTGCATACGTTGATTCCATGTTTAACCCAACTTGATCGGCCAAGTTGGTGGTGCTTCTGCGACTTTCAACGAATAACTATCCTTGTTAAAGAAACCTTTCTCCATCTCTCTAAAACCCCACAAACAATCCGAAAACTTGACACACAATCATCGATTGAAGAAAACTAGCGATGTACAAAACAAACCCTAGCGAAAGTTAGGGTTTTAAACATCCAAGAACAATAAACTAACCTGCTCCCATGATTCAATCAAAGAAAAGAGATTATAACAAGTGATAAACCAGGCTTAGATGAATCAAGATCACACAAATCAGGTAATAACCAAAAGCGATTTTTAAAACCCTAAGAAAAGCGATTGGCAAAACTGAAACAAACAAGGGAAACGTGACACTAATCCAACCAAGGACCAAAAAACAATGAATTTTATCAGTAACAAAGGCAGATCGATGCAAAGAAACCCCAGATTTGAGGCAGATTTGAAAAAAACGAGTTAGGGTGTTAGGGTTTAAAAAATCGCTAAGAGAGAATCGCCAAGGGTTTTTTTTAGTGCCAGTTATCTTGGGTGAGGCGAGTTTCTTGTCATTGGCAGATGTCATTGGTGGGATTGTTTGTTAGGGGGAGTTCCAGGTGAGAGTTGCAGCCTTTTTCCCTTCTCCAAGGTTTTCCCATTGAGTTTTTACTTGGAAAGGGTTTTTAAGGAGGCAGTCTCATTTGGTGCGTCAAACTCCTTCGAAGCGATTGGCAGATTGTTATGGAGACTTGTGTGTTTTTAAGTGGTTACTTCCTATTGGTGTTTTGGTTATTGTAAGCATTAGTCTATGTAACGCTTAATGGCATGTAATAAGCGGTTTAGTGGGTAGTTTAAGCGTTGCTGGAGGTTAATGTGGTACTTCAGCCACATTCCATTGTACTTATTTAGTTCTTGTGATTAATATATTTTACTAGGGTGAAGCCCTTTTACCCAAAAAATGTGGCTGAAGTACTACATTAACCTCAAGCACCGCTTGAACTACCCACTAACCCGATTGTGACATGCCACTAAGCGTTACAATGACTAAATCGTATAAACAAAACTCCAATAAGAAGCAACCACTTAAAAACACACGAGTCACCACAACAATCAGCTAACCACTTCGAAGGAGATAGATGCACCAAATGAGACTGCCTCCTTAAAAACCCTTTCCAAGTAAAAACCCAGTGGGAAAACCTTGGAGTAGGGAAAAAGAGTACAACTTTCATCTGGATCTCCCCCGAACAAACAACCCCACCAACGACATTAGCCAACGGTAAGAAACTCGCCTCAACCAACCAACTCTTGAAACAAATGTCATAATGAAAACGCGCCATTTAGGAATGCATTAGAGATAGAGGTAACTGCCAAACTTGCAACAAATCTCTCACATTCGCTGACTTCTTATATTTGCAAGTGAGAAGCTTTAGACGAATAGTAGATTTGATAAGATCTACAACTTGAGCTTCAGGTCTCCTTTCTTTCTTAAAAATCAGCCGCAAAAACAAGCTTCAAAACAACAATTCTAACAGATCGGGTCTTTGATATAGGAATGAGAAAGCTCACAACATCATCTAAAGATGATGGAATGGCTTGGAGACCTGAAAAAGTCTTCAAAGAGTCCTAAACCTGGAATGAGAATAAACAAACAAAAAATAGGTGATCATGAGAATCCGGTTGCATCCCGCAGAGGGACAATAAAACATGTCACTGTTAGAATCACTATTGACATCGTAAGGTCTCAGCATGTCTTGTGTCCTTAATCTTCGCCTCATGACTAACCACAAATGAAAAGAGTGCCTTGGGATCCTATGAGAAAACCAAACAAGGTGATACCAATGAACAATAGAACAACGTGACCAAATACAATCCTAAACCAAAGTAACCGAAAATGTCTTAAAAAGGTCGTCACTAGTGCGCCATAATAATCGATCCTCTATATTATAAACCAAACTTGGGGCCACGATAGAATTGAGAAGTGGATAACGAGTCCCCCACTCAAACAGCCACGCCCATCCCTCTCCTGTCACAATATCCCGGACAGAAGAATGAAGAGACAAAACAGCTCTATGAATATCCCTTGATGAAACAATATGAGAGAGAGAGGACTAATCGTGCACCAATAATCAAACCACGCTAACGTCTTTAAACCATTACCCAACTTGTACCATATGAAATACCTGACAATGGGTCTAACTTGAAGAATCTTACGCCAGCTCTACGACATATTTCCCCGACAAGGAACATCCCAGAAATTATGATCCCTCAACTTATAAACATGAATCCATTTAACCCATAGGGATTCCGTACAAGTGAACAGACGCCAAACATGAGATGAAATAAGAGCATTATTAAATGACTCAAGCCTTCTAATCCCTAGCCCTCCCTCATGCTTTGGCAAACAAACAACTTCCCAAGCAACTAGCATAATCATAATATAAGAGAGTTAAAACCCTAACTTTTTCTCTCTAGAAGAAATCTGGCCGCCCCTCCCCTTCTCTTTTTCCGGCCAAAAAACTCACCCTAAATGATTTCCTCTCTACCTTTGAACGATCTTTATTGTTTTTAGGTATGCAATACATGATTTCGGGACCTTTTTTATTCATAGGAGGGGCGGGCTGATCTTATTTTTATATATCATATACAATTTCTCTTTATTCTGATGGTGTTGTGTCGAAGCCCTAATACTTTGTGGTACATTAATATGATGTTACCCTATATGGTCGATCTCCTCATAGTTTTATTATGGATGCGATTTGATGGTTAGGGTTCATCATAGTCATTTTTTAGGGTTTCTTCTTGATGGCTGCACTCAGGGTTCCTCTTGGATGTCGTCTAGTGTGCAGTTTGATGGCTGGTGTGGATTGCTGCACTTAAAGGGTTTGATCTTTGCTGTTGGAAGTGAACCCTCGTTAGGGTTTTCATTATGCGTGTATTCGCTGCACGTTTACTCTTGGTAGGGTTTGTTTATGGATCGCATGTTCTTCATAAGATGGTAGTTTTTGTAAGTGGGTTATTGAGAGATGGTAAATCAAGTTTTAGGGTTCCTTGTTTAAAAACCTATTGGGTCGTTCACATATCTGAATGCGTTTGTTTTAATTTTTCTGTTCTTGTGAACGTTTGTGATGGATGTTGGGGGTTGTTATCCTTGTCGTCGGTGATTGGAGGCTGGTTGGTATGTCATTCGATGATTTGGTAGATCCCTTATTTATTTCGCAATGGTTCTGCTGTTCCTGCTATGAATCGTACCATTGTGTTATGTGTGGCAACTGTGATTTTATGGTTTAGGGTTTGATGAACTGTCAAAGTCGATTTTTTACCCTTCATGTTATCATTGGAGCTGCGGATTTGTATGCAAGTCGGATCAATCTGATTATGAGTGTTACTATGATTGGTTCGTGGAGTTACATCTTTAGGGTGTATGTCGTGTTGTTGTAGTCAAATTGTAGTGGCTCTGGTATTTGTCCTTATGATAATTGTCAATTGCTTGCTATGGTTGGTGCTCCAACGTGGAAGTTCGATATGATATGGTGTTGACCACCATCACATTGGAAGTTGGATATGTTTGGTTATCCATTAAAACATATATCAATGGTTTCGTCTTTCCTGATTATGAAAGTGTATTCTCATTTCGAAGCATTGTTATTTACTTATGTGTGGTCGGTTGTTGGCTACTGGTTGTTTCGTATATGTTAATCGCATGCATGCATTGGTATACTCCATGTATTGATGGAGGTATTGGATTAATATCCACCATTTTAGATGGTCGTGATTTTATTAGGTGTTATTGTTACATCTGATGTGAAGATTGTGCTATGGCACGTTGTAAGTGGTTATGTAAGTTCAAGGTTCTATGTCGACGTCATACGTGCCTTATGGGTTTATTTTACATTCTGGTGATCATAATGGGGTGGAGATTTTGATTGCATGGACTTTGATTTTCAGTTCTATGATGACTATGGCTCAGTGATTCCTTGAAGGAAACAAGTATTTACGTTTTCATTTTTATGTCCGCTTGTATAGTCATTGTAGGTTGTAGGTTTATTATGTAAGTTATAAAAATGGTATGTCATTCTTAAATAGTGGTTGCATGTAAGTGTCCTTAGGGACTTAGATGAGGGATGTCACCCTCATCCTTTGTACTTCAATGTTTTTGGTGTAATGAATTTTACCAGGGTGAAAAATCCCTTTTACCAAAAAAAAAAGCATAATCATAATGTCACTCTATTATATTTACAAATCCAAGCAATCACAAGAGGTTTAGCCTCTCATGACTAACGAGTTCATGATAATAGTAGTAATAGAAGAGTAAACAAGAGACATACGAGTTGGAATGATCAAATGGATTACACTAGTGTCACAAGCAAATTCTATAACCAAAAGGTATAATAGACCCTTGTTTGATCCAATCTACCTATGCTTCTCTGCTCTTGCACACGTTCTTACTTCGTAACTTCTTAAGACTAATTTAGTGGAAAAATACTTGGAGAGTGGGGGGCTCAAATGCCTGCAAATGGGCTCTTTATATAGCCTTCTTGTTAGGGTATAAAGTCAAAGTGCTGCTGAAAGTCAAAGTACTACTTAAGTCAAAGTACTGCTTAATGAAGAAAGTCAAAGTACTGCCCGTCAAAGTACTGATATGCTAAAGGACTGTTATGCAAATCATTTAAGGATTATTATGTAATTCTAGAATATTCTTAGATTAGAATTAGTTTACTTGTCGTACAAGGATTGTAAACCGACTAGGGTATTCCTTATGCCTATAAAAGGACCCCTAGATTGGCATTAGAGATACGAAAAAACTTACATGCAAGTACGATATTAGAGTTATTTAGCAATTAGGTTTGTTAGTGAATCTGTATAATAAGCAGGTTCAAAGTTTGGTTTTAATATAATCGTTGAAGTTTAAAGTTATTCTTCTTAGCTTTGTTAAAGTAGATTCCGCATACTTAATAGAGTTATATCAGTGTTTAATTGTTAGTAGTTTTGGATTTATCCAAGGTTGCTAAACCCTTACAAGCTACATAGTTAGTTTGGTCAGAGTATATCGATCTAACAAATGGTATCAGAGCTTGTGTGGAAACTATGATAAAGAAGAAACCCTTAAAACCGATTTAACTACAAACCCTAAAAGATGTCGACTGAAGCTGCACCACTCCCATCCATCACCTCACTCAGAATTCCTATCATCAAGAAGGGAGAATATGATCTCTGGAGCATGAAGATGAGGCAGTACATTGCAATTACAGACTATGCATTATGGGCTGTGATTGTCAATGGTAATGTCGTTCTTGAAGAACCTGTAGAAGTTCCTGGACAACCTAAACCACCTCAGCCTACCTTGCCAGCAGCTACAAAAAGAAATCAAGAAAAGGCTCTCAACATACTGTTTTATGCTATTCCTGATGGTCACCTACTAAAGTTTCATGATGCTAACGATGCAAAACAATTATGGGCTGCTATCAAGACAAGATTTGGAGGTAATGATGCATCCAAGAAGATGCATAGAAATCTATTGAAGCAACAATTTGAAACATTCACTGTTGGTGAAAGAGAAGGTCTTGATGCTACCTATGACAGATTCCAAAATATTCTCAGTATGCTAGAGTTATATGGTGCAAAGGTATCTGTTGAAGATGCCAACTTGAAATTCTTAAGAAGTTTGCCATCCGTATGGCATGTGGTTGCTACTATGATTAGAGGACAATCTAGTTTGGACACTATGGGCTTTGATGATCTTTACAACAATTTGAAGGTGTATGAGCATGAGATGAATGGTCAAACAAATTCAAAATCTCACAGCATTGCTTTTGTGTCTTCTGAAAACAGAGGCAGTACTTCGACTAAAAGTACTACTTATCATGCTCAAAGTACTGTTGGTAATAAACAGCATATTTGCACAACCATGACTACTATCACCTCATCACCATCAAACACTATCAACTCTGATGATGTTGTATGTTCCTTCTTTGCTCAACAAGCCACCTTACCTGTTACTTATGAAGAAGATTTGATGCAAATTGAAGAAGATGATCTAGAAGAAATTGACATAAGATGGCAAGTTGCCATGATCACTGCAAGGATCAAGAAGTTCATGAAGAAAACAGGAAGAGGCATTGACTTCAAACCCAAACAGGGTATAACATTTGACAAATCCAAGATAGAATGCTTTAATTGTCAAAGGCCTGGACACTTAGCAAGAGAATGCAAGTTTGCTATCGATTGAGAAACCCAAGGTTGAAATAAAGGAAGTTCCTATTACTGAATCAAAACCAAAAGCTTTGGTTGCTCAAGAAAATCTATCAAAGGTTGACTGGAGTGCTGAATTTGATGATGAACCAGTAACCTACTCTATGGTTGCAGTGGAAGAGTTTGATTGGAGCACAACTTTTGATGAGGAACCAGGATTTGCTGCTTTAGAATCAAGAGATGGCCTTGGAAGCTTTGACTGGAGCATGGAAAGTGAAGAAGAACCTGTTTTGCTTGCTATGGTAGCTACTTCACCAAGTTCATCCACTATCTCTGAGGTATGTTCAAAATATAATGATTTTTATCAAAAAGTGCTTAAAGATTATGTGACTGAAAGAGATAACTGTAGAAGGGCTAGGTCTGAGGTATCTGGTTATCAATTGACTTTAGAGTCAATGGAAGCCAAAATAATCACTCATGAAAATAATGAAATGGCTTGGGCAGAAAAATATGAGCAACAAGATTATCAATTAAAACTGAGTGAATGGAAGTTAGGATGTAAGGTTTCTGAACTTGAAAAGATGACTAAACAAAGGGATGAATTGTTAGAAAAATTTGCTAGTTGAAAAGAATCTGGTCTTTCACATGTTAGTTTTGCTGAAAAACAAAAAAGAGCACACATTAAAACTGGCCTAGGTTTTGGTATGGAGTTTATCAGTACAGAAGAGAACCCAACTAGTGATAAGGAACAAATTGATTCAGAGGAGATAACAACTAGTGATGAACTCATTAGCTCAGAAGAAAACACATCTAGTAATGAGGATTCAATTAGTCAAACACCTCCTGAATTTAAGAAAGACAAAGGATATAATCCAGTTCCTCCACCCACTGGTAGTTTTCAACCACTTAGGACAGATGTTTCTTGTTTTGGAGTAGACAATTTAGAGTTAAGGAAAAAGCTTACTGGTCAATCTAATTCAAGTCCATCTAGTTCTGATCCCCAAAAGAAACAGTTGAGAAACCTAAGGATGATAATGTTAAGAGTTGTGGTGTGTCAACAATGATAAAGGTTTCCTAAAGCTTTTTCAAAACAAGCGATACCTTCATCTCAAAGTACTGCTAGACATTCAGCAGTACCTTCAAGAAAAACTTTTGAAAATACTGCTAATTTTGGAAAATCTTTGAATCATTCACCAAAAAGTCAGGATAGTTTATGTCATAGAACTAAGGAAGCAAATTTGGGATTATGGTCAAATATGTTACTGTTTGTTATAGTCACGATCATTTGATTAGGAATGTGATGACTTTCACTCATAATATATTTAAGCAAATTCCCAAAGACTACATCTACGAACCATAAGCCAAGGAAGAATAAACCAGTTTGGAATCACTCACATAGGGTAAACCATAGTAATTTCTCACCAGAAAAGACCTTTTTCAAAACCACCAGTACCCTCAAGCAATACTTTTCAAGGTACTGGCATGCCAACAGTTTCTCAAGTAGTACCTTCTCAAAGTACTGCTAGTTTTCACAATCAAGGTATTGCTAGCACTTTTTGAATGGAAGCCAAGAAGATCCAATTACTATCAACCTAGAAGGCATTCCACCAAATAGAGTACCTAGATCAAGAAATCAACACAAAAGTTAAAACCAACTAGGTTAAGAAATAAAGTACTGATGGGGGACAAACAGTACTGTCAGCAAGTTTTGTTGAAAAAGAAAAAGAGAATTTTGTTGAAAAAGAGAGTTTTGTTGAAAACCCAACACATCCTCGTATCATTCTCCGGCCATAAAACCACCCATCCTCGTCCTCTCTACCCTCTAACGATCCTTATTCGTTTGTTGGTATGCAATACGGGGCTGTGAGTTCGTTTTTTTTTCAAGAGAGAAGGCGGCTGTGTTTTCTTATTATGAATACTTGTACCTATTCGAAATCTCCATGTACTTGGTTGATTCCCTATCCCCTAATCCTGATTTATCACTTTTATCGATCTGTTGATCATTATTTTTTAGTTTTTTTTTTTTTTTTGGTAAAAGGCCTTCCGCCCGGTAAAATTCATTACACCAAAAAACGTTGAAGTACAAAGGATGTGGTGAATCCCCATCGCTGCCGATCCCAGGGCACAAAATGCACATACAAGTGCAACAAACAATCATAACAAGCTAAACAAAGCTACCTACCATTACATTAAATAACAATCTAAATGTAATTAAACAAGGTTCCAACCGCACATCGACAGAAGCGACGTCGCATAAGGTTGCAACAATGGACCAAATCACCCAACTTCCACTCAAACAAGCAACGTAAAGAGGGTCCCCAAATGCATCAAATCTGAATAATGGATAACCTGAGACCCCAGATGATGACAACAACATGCAGTAACAACCGCATGACTTACAATAACATCACAATAAGGTTGCAACAATGGACCAAAAATCAGCCCCATAATATAAACCGCATAAGCTGCTATTATCAAAACCATAATAGCCTATGTAGGCGTAGAATGCAATGCGTTACGGATCATGCAACCTAAACAATAGGGTATCAAAACCCTAACTTCCAATCGCTACTAGTACCGACCACTCAAGATAATGAATTCCAATAATACTAGTCGACGTATGGCGAAAGAACTTGAGGTGCACCACAACAATCCGAATGGATCTCTTGACGACGCCAATGATCAAAGTCGCGAGGTAACCGGCGTTACGGCATGAACCAAACAGCGCTTCATACAATAAACGTAAGATTGAATCCATCACAAGCATAAACACAATTTCTATAGCAGCGAACAAACCAGTCGTGTATCACAAGTAGATCAATCAAACCCCAATAATAATAGGGTGTGGCAACCCTAACTTCCACTGGCTTCGTTCCACAACATAAACGCCGACATAATATAACAGGTCGAAACACACCTGCACTTACCAGACCGGCTAAGATGGACACAAATGCAGGAATTAGAGCCATCTTTATATCCAACAGCACTCCCAATGGCTG
>OU343220.1:135095493-135115423 GCA_910596185.1 Chrysanthemum makinoi
ATGATTGTTTGTTGCACTTGTATGTGCATTTTGTAGCCCTGATCGGGCAGAGATGGGGGATTCACCACATCCTTTGTACTTCAACGTTTTTTGGTGTAATGAATTTTACCGGGCGGAAGGCCTTTTACCCAAAAAAAAACTAAAAAAAATACGATCAAAACAGATCGATAAAAGTGATAAATCAGGATTAGGGGATAGGGAATCAACCAAGTACATGGAGATTTCGAATAGGTACAAGTATTCATAATAAGAAAACACAGCCGCCTTCTCTCTTGAAAAAAAAACGAACTCACAGCCCCGTATTGCATACCAACAAACGAATAAGGATCGTTAGAGGGTAGAGAGGACGAGGATGGGTGGTTTTATGGCCGGAGAATGATACGAGGATGTGTTGGGTTTTCAACAAAACTCTCTTTTTCAACAAAATTCTCTTTTTCTTTTTCAACAAAACTTGCGTCACATGCTTGTTTGTCCCCATCAAGATTTTATTTCTTAACCTAGTTGGTTTTAACACTTTGTGTTGATTTCTTTGATCTAGGTACTCTATTTGAAGTGGAATGCCTTCTAGGTTGATAGTAATTGGATCTTCTTGGTCTTCCATTCGAAAAAGTGCTAGCAATACCTTGATTGGTGAAAACCTAGCAAGACTTTGGAGAAGGTACTACTTGAGAAATCAGCATGCCGACATCTTGAAAAGTATTGCTTGAGGGTACTTGTGGTTTTGAAAAAGGTCTTTTTCGGTGAGAAATTACTATGGTTTACCCTATGTGAGTGATTCCAAACTGGTTTATTCTTCCTTGGCTTATGGTTCGTAGATGTAGTCTTTGGGAATTTGCTTAAATATATTATGAGTGAAAGTCACGCCTTAATCAAATGATCGTGACTATAACAAAATGTAACATAATTTTGACCCATAATCCCAAATTTGCTTCCTTTAGTTCTATGACATAAACTATCGACTCACTTTTGGTGAATGATTCAAAGATTTTCCAAAATTAGCAGTATTTTCAAAAGTTTTTCTTGAAGGTACTGCTGAATGTCTAGCAGACTTTGAGATGAAGATCGCTTGTTTTGAAAAAGCTTTAGGAAACCTTTTATCATTGTTGACACACCCTGAACTCTTAACATTATCATCCTTAGGTTTCTCAACTGTGTCTTTTGGGGATTCAGAACTAGATGGACTTGAATTAGATCGAATAAGCTTTTTCCTAAACCCTAAATTGTCTACTCCAAAACAAGAAACATCTGTCCTAAGTGGTTGAAAACTACCCGGGGTGGAGGAACCTGGATTATATCCTTTGTCTTTCTTAAATTCAGGAGGTGTTTGACTAATTGAATCCTCATTACTAGATGTGTTTTCTTCTGAGCTAATGAGTTCATCACTAGTTGTTATCTCCTCTGAATCAATTTGTTCCTTATCACTAGTTGGGTTCTCTTCTGTCTCAGACGATAAACTCCATACCAAAACCTAGGGCAGTTTTAATGTGTGCTCTTTTTGTTTTTCAACAAAACTAACATGTGAAAGACCAGATTCTTTTCAACTAGCAAATTTTTCTAACAATTCATCCCTTTGTTTAGTCATCTTTTCAAGTTCAAAAACCTTACATCCTAACTTCCATTCACTCAGTTTTAATTGATAATCTTGTTGCTCATATTTTTTCTGCCCAAGCCATTTCATTATTTTCATGAGTGATTATTTTGGCTTCCATTGACTCTAAAGTCAATTGATAACCAGATACCTCAGACCTAGCCCTTCTACGCTTATCTCTTTCGGTCACATAATCTTTAAGCACTTTTTGATAAAAATCATTACATTTTGAACATACCTCAGAGATAGTGGATGAACTTGGTGAAGTAGCTACCATAGCAAGCAAAACAGGTTCTTCTTCACTTTCCATGCTCGATCCAAAGCTTCCAAGGCCATCTCTTGATTCTAAAGCAAAGAACTCGTTCCTCATCAAAAGTTGTGCTCCAATCAAACTCTTCCATCAACGAACCATAGAGTAGGTTACCGTTCATCATCAAATTCAGACTCCAGTCAACCTTTGATAGATTTTTTGAGCAACCAAAGCTTTTGGTTTTGATTAATAATAGGAACTTCCTTTATTTCAACCTTGGGTTTCTCAATCGATAGCAAACTTGCATTCTCTTGCTAAGTGTCCAGGCCTTTGACAATTAAAGCATTCTATCTTGGATTTGTCAAATGTTATACCCTGTTTGGGTTTGAAGTCAATGCCTCTTCCTGTTTTCTTCATGAACTTCTTGATCCTTGCAAAGGATCATGGCAACTTGTCGTCTTATGTCAATTTCTTCTAGATCATCTTCTTCAATTTGCATCAAATCTTCTTCATAAGTAACAGGTAAGGTGGCTTGTTGAGCAAAGAAGGAACATACAACATCATCAGAGTTGATAGTGTTTGATGGTGATGAGGTGATAGTAGTCATGGTTGTGCAAATATGTCGCTTATCACCAACAGACTTTGAGCATGATAAGTAGTACTTTTAGTCAAGCATCTACGCCTCTGTTAAGACACAAAAGCAATCTTTGTGAGATTTTGAATTTGTTTGACCATTCATCTCATGCTCATACACCTTCAAATTGTTGTAAAGATCATCAAAGCCCATAGTGTCCAAACTAGATTGTCCTCTAATCATAGTAGCAACCACATGCCATACGGATGGCAAACTTCTTAAGAATTTCAAGTTGGCATCTTCAACGTGATACCTTTGCACCATATAACTCTAGCATCCGAGAATATTTTGAATCTGTCATAGGTAGCATCAAGACCTTCTCTTCACCAACAAAGTGAATGTTTCAAACTGTTGCTTCAACAGATTTCTATGCATCTTCTTGGATGCATCATTACCTCCAAATCTTGTCTTGATAGCAGCCTTATAATTGTTTTGCATCGTTAGCATCATGAAACTTTAGTAGGTGACCATCAGGAATAGCATAAAACAAAGATGTTGAGAGCCTTTTCTTGATTTCTTTTTGTAGTAGCGGCAAGGTAGGTGAGGTGGTTTAGGTTGTCCAGGAACTTCTACAGGTTCTTCAAGAACGACATTACCATTGACAATCACAGCCCATAATGCATAGTCTGTAATTGCAATGTACTGCCTCATCTTCATGCTCCGTAGATCATATTCTCCTTCTTGATGATAGGAATTCGGGTGAGGTGATGGATGGGAGTGGTGACTCAAATGACATCTTTTAGGGTTTGTAGTTAAATCGGTTTTAAGGGTTTCTTCTTTATCATAGTTTCCACACAAGCTCTGATACCATTTGTTAGATCGATATACTCTGACCAAACTAACTATGTAGCTTGTAAGGGTTTAGCAACCTTGGATAAATCCAAAACTACTAACAATTAAACACTGATATAACTCTATTAAGTATGCGGAATCTACTTTAACAAAGCTAAGAAGAATAACTTTAAACTTCAACGATTATATTAAAACCAAACTTTGAACCTGCTTATTATACAGATTCACTAACAAACCTAATTGCTAAATAACTCTAATATCGTACTTGCATGTAAGTTTTTTCAGATCTCTAATGCCAATCTAGGGGTCCTTTTATAGGCATAAGGAATACCCTAGTCGGTTTACAATCCTTGTACGACAAGTAAACTAATTCTAATCTAAGAATATTCTAGAATTACATAATAATCCTTAAATGATTTAAAGCATAAATCCTTTAGCATATCAAGACTTTGGACGGCAAATACTTTGACTTTCTTCATTAAGCAAGATTACTTTGACTTAAGTAGTATTTCTTTGACTTTCAGACACTTTGACTTTATACCCTAACAAGAAGGCTATATAAAGAGCCCATTTGCGGCATTTGAGCCCCCACTCTCCAAGTATTTTTCCACTAAATTAGTCTTAAGAAGTTACTTAAGTAACGCAAAAGCAAGAGCAGAGAAGCATAGGTAGATTGGATCAAACAAGGGTCTATTATACCTTTTGGTTATAGAATTTGCATGTGACACTAGTGTAATCCATTTGATCATTCCAACTCGTATGTCTCTTGTTTACTCTTCTATTACTACTATTATCATGAACTCGTTAGTCATGAGAGGCTAAACCTCTTGTGATTGCTTGGATTTGTAAATATAATAGAGTGACATTATGATTATGCTTTTTTTTTTGGTAAAAGGGATTTTTCACCCTGGTAAAATTCATTACACCAAAAACATTGAAGTACAAAGGATGAGGGTGACATCCCTCATCTCAGTCCCTAAGGACACTTACATGCAACCACTATTTAAGAATGACATACCATTTTTATAACTTACATAATAAACCTACAACCTACAATGACTATACAAGCGGACATAAAAATGAAAACGTAAATGCTTGATTCCTTCAAGGAAGCACCGATCCATAGTCATCATAGAACTGAAAATCAAAGTCCATGCGATCAAAATCTCCACCCCATTACGAGCACCAGAATGTAAAATAAACCCATAAGGCACGTATGACGTCGACATAGAACCTTGAACTTACATAACCACTTACAACGTGCCATAGCATAACCTTCACATCAGATGTAACAATAACACCTAATAAAATCACGACCATCTAAAATGGTGGATATTAATCCAATACCTCCATCAATACATGGAGTATACCAATGCATGCATGCGATTAACATATATACTAAACAACCAAGAGCCAACAACCGACCACACATAAGTAAATAACAATGCTTCGAAATGAGAATACACTTTCATAATCAGGAAAGACGAAACCATTGATATATGTTTTAATGGATAACCAAACATATCCAACTTCCAATGTGATGGTGGTCAACACCATATCATATCGAACTTCCACGTTGGAGCACCAACCATAGCAAGCAATTGACAATTATCATAAGGACAAATACTGAGCCACTACAATTTGACTACAACAACACGACATACACCCTAAAGATGTAACTCCACCTAACCAATCATAGTAACACTCATAATCGATTGATCCGACTTGCATACAAACCGCGTCCCAATGATAACATGAAGGGTAAAAAATCGACTTTGACAGTTCATCAAACCCTAAACCATAAAATCACAGTTGCCACACATAACACAATGGTACGATTCATAGCAGGAACAGCAGAACCATTGCGAAATAAATAAGGGATCTACCAAATCATCGAATGACATACCAACCGCGTTCTCCAATCACCGAATTTACAAGGATAACAACCCCCAACATCCATCACAAACGTTCACAAGAACAGAAAAATTAAAACAAACGCATTCAGATATGTGAACGACCCAATAGGTTTTTAAACAAGGAACCCTAAAACTTGATTTACCATCTCTCAATAACCCACTTACAAAAACTACCATCTTATGAAGAACATGCGATCCATAAACAAACCCTACCAAGAGTAAACGGCAAAATAATACACACATAATGAAAACCCAAACGAGGGTTCACTTCCAACAAAGAAAGATCAAACCCTTTAAGTGCAAAAAGAATCCACACCAGCCATCAAACTCCGCATTACCTAGACGACATCCAAGAGGAACCCCGAGTGCAGCCATCAAGAAGAAACCTAAAAATGACTATGATGAACCCTAACCATCAAATCGCATCCATAATAAAACTATGAGGAGATCGACCATATAGGGTAACATCATATTAATGTACCACAAAGTATTAGGGCTTCGACACAACACCATCAGAATAAAGAGAAATTGTATATGATATATAAAATAAGATCAGCCTGCCTCCTATGAATAAAAAACGTCCCGAAATCATGTATTGCATACCTAAAAACAATAAAGATCGTTCAAAGGTAGAGAGGAAATCATTTAGGGTGAGTTTTTGGCGGAAAAGAGAAGGGGAGGGCTGCCGATTTCTTCTAGAGAGAAAAAGTTAGGGTTTTAACTCTCTTATATTATGATTATGCTAGTTGCTTGGGAAGTTGTTTGTTTGCCAAAGCATGAGGGAGGGCTAGGGATTAGAAGGCTTGAGTCATTTAATAATGCTCTTATTTCATCTCATGTTTGGCGTGCTCACTCACTTGTACGGAATCCCTATGGGTTAAATGGATTCATGTTTATAAGTTGAGGGATCATAATTTCTGGGATGTTCCTTGTCGGGGAAATATGTCGTAGAGTCGGGTGAAGATTCTTCAAGTTAGACCCATTGTCAGGTATTTCATATGGTACAAGTTGGGTAATGGTTTAAAGACGTTAGCGTGGTTTGATTATTGGTGCACGATTAGTCCTCTCTCTCTCATATTGTTTCATCAAGGGATATTCATAGAGCTGTTTTGTCTCTTCATTCTTCCGTCCGGATATTGTGACAGTGAGGGATGGGCAAATGTTTGTTTGAGTGGGGACCTCGTATCCACTTCTCAATTCTATCGTGGCCCCAAGTTTGGTTTATAATATAGAGGATCGATTATTATGGCGCACTAGTGACGACCTTTTTAAGACATTTTCGGTTACTTTGGTTTAGGATTGTATTTGGTCACGTTGTTCTATTGTTCATTGGTATCACCTTGTTTGGTTTTCTCATAGGATCCCAAGGCACTCTTTTCATTTGTGGTTAGTCATGAGGCTATAAGATTAAGGACACAAGACATCTTTGAGACCTTACGATGTCAATAGTGATTCTAACAAATGGACATGTTTTATTGTCCCTCTGCGGGATGCAACCGGATTCTCATGATCACCTATTTTTTGTTTGTTTATTCTCATTCCAGGTTTAGGACTCTTTGAAGACTTTTTCAGGTCTCCAAGCCATTCCATCATCTTTAGATGATGTTGTGAGCTTTCTCATTCCTATATCAAAGACCCGATCTGTTAGAATTGTTGTTTTGAAGCTTGTTTTTGCGGCTGATTTTTAAGAAAGAAAGGAGACCTGAAGCTCAAGTTGTAGATCTTATCAAATCTACTATTCGTCTAAAGCTTCTCACTTGCAAATATAAGAAGTCAGCGAATGTGAGAGATTTGTTGCAAGTTTGGCGCTTACCTCTATCTCTAATGCATTCCTAAATGGCCTTGCCATTATGACATTTGTTTCAAGAGTTGGTTGGTTGAGGCGAGTTTCTTACCGCTGGCTAATGTGGTGGGGTTGTTTGTTCTGGGAGATCCAGATGAAAGTTGTACTTTTTCCCTACTCCAAGGTTTTCCCATCGGGTTTTACTTGGAAGGGTTTTGGCAGGCGGTCTCATTTGGTGCATCTATCTCCTTCGGTGGTTAGTCCGATTGTTGTGGTGATCGTGTGTTTTAAGTGGTTGCTTCTTATTGGAGTTTTGTTTATACGATTTAGTCATTGTAACAGCTAGTGGCATGTCACAATCGGAGTGGGTAGTTCAAGTTAAGCCGTGCTTGAGGTTAATGTAGTACTTGACCACATTTTTTGGGTAAAAGGGCTTCACCCTAGTAAAATATATTAATCACAAGAACTAAATAAGTACAATGGAATGTGGTTCAAGTACCACATTAACCTCCAAAGAACGCTTAAACTACCCACTAAACCGCTTATTACATGCCATTAAGCGTTACATAGACTAATGCTTACAATAACCAAAACACCAATAGGAAGTAACCACTTAAAAACACACAAGTCTCCATAACAATCCGCCAATCGCCGAAGGAGTTTGACGCACCAAATGATCCGCCTTTAAAACCCTTTCCAAGTAAAAACTCAATGGGAAAACCTTGGAGAAGGGAAAAAGGCTGCAACTCTCACCTGGAACTCCCCCTAACAAACAATCCCACCAATGACATCTGCCAATGACAAGAAACTCGCCTCACCCAAGATAACTGGCACTAAAAAAAACCCTTGGCGATTCTCTCTTAGCGATTTTTTAAACCCTAACACCCTAACTCGTTTTTTCAAATCTTTCTCAAATCGGGGTTTCTTTGCATCGATCCGCCTTTTGTTAACTTGATAAAATTCATTGTTTTTGGTCCTTGGTTGGATTAGTGTCACGTTTCCCTTGTTTGTTTGGGCTTTGCCAAATCGCTTTTCTTAGGGTTTTAAAATCGTTTTTGGTTATTACCGATTTGTGTGATCTTGATTCATCTAAGCACTGTTTATCACTTGTTATAATCTCTTTTCTTTGATTGAATCATGGGAGCAGGTTAGTTTATTGTTCTTGGATGTTTAAAACCCTAACTTTCGCTTAGGGTTTGTTTTGTACATCGCTAGTTTTCTTCAATCATTGATTGTGTGTCAAGTTTTGGGATTGTTTGTGGGGTTTTAGAGAGATGGAGAAAGGTTTCTTTAACAAGGATAGTTATTCGCTTGAAAGTCAAAGCAACCACCAACTTGGCCATCAAGTTGGGTTAAACATGGAATCGAATCCGTATGCAAAGTTGGATATCAAGGCGTTGGAAGAAAGGTTAAAACGGCTCAAAGGTGAACATGGAATTGATGCTAATGCTTTCCCTGAGTTGCGCAAAGCTGCTAGGGTTAGTCGAAACCTTAGCACTCATGATGGTAATCTTGATAGGGACAATCCGTTTGATTCTGTTTGGAGTACTACCAATATGGAAAACACAAGTCCTGAGTGCTATGAATTTGGGTGGGTTGGATTCGAGCATGGGAAACACTAACAGTGGTGATCCGAATGGTTCTAAGGAGGATACAAATGTGGTCAATGAGTCTCCTACTGGTCTTAATGTGAATGTCAATGCGTCTACTTCTGGTCCTAATGCGCATAATGGTGAAAATGTGTCTAATGAAGTCAGGTCGTTTGCTAATGTTTTGAACCCGGAACGTGACGCTAGGAAAGTTAACTTTCGACCATTCTTTGAATGAGAATCGCATTGATAATCATGATACGGTTCTTCCAAAGGCTGCTATGGAGGGTGAGCTCAATCGGTATGATAATACTCTTGTTGGCTTCTTTGTTGGCAAGAATATCGCTTTTCCTTTGGTCAAAACGTATGTCACTAACACGTGGGGTAAGTTTGGGTTAAAGAAACTTATGAAAAATGATGATGGTGTTTTCCTATTTAAGTTTAATTCTAAAGAGGGTGTTCAGAATGTACTTCAACGGGACCATTGGATAATTCAGTAACTCTCCTATCATTCTCGCTAAATGGACTCCTGATGTGCTATTGTCCAAAAGTGAGGTTACCAAAGTGCCCGTGTGGATTAAATTGCATAATGTGCCTTTGCTTGCATATTCGGAAGACGGGTTGAGCCTTATTGCTACTCGTGTGGGTAAGTTTATTATGTTAGATGCTTTTACTAGTTCCATGTGTGTTGATTCATGGGGTCGCATAAGTTTTGCACGTGCTCTTGTGGAATTATCATCAGAATCTGAGCTAAAACATGTGGTGACTATGGCGATCCCTAAAAAGGATGATAATGCTTTTCGGCAAGTATCAAGGTGGAATATGAATGGAAGCCTCCACATTGTGCGGAATGCAAAGTGTTTGGGCATGTTATTGCAGGTTGTCCTAAGAGTATTAAGGAGCATAATGATGTTGCTCCCACCTCGACTTTGGAAGAACCTGATGATGGTTTTAAGGTGGTGCAGAATTGAAAAGCCAAACCCAAAGGTATGAAGATGTCTAGTGGTATTAATATAGGTAAGGGTCCTCGATTTGCACCTAGGAAGCAGGTATATGTTGCAAAGACGAAGACACCGGAAGCTGTTAGTGTTAATGATAAAGGTACACCTATTACTACGTCTAACTCTTTTGGGACTCTTGAGGTGCAAGACGACTCGGTCATCCCAAGTACCGCGTGGTTGATTCTACTATCGATGAGGCTAAGATTGGGAATTCTTCCGGTTGTACTAAGGAAGGTGTATGGATGGTATTCGGGGGAAGGAATCTCGTGTTGATATTGATGCCCCTATTAAGCATCTGGAGACTATGACTTCTTATGCTACTAAGGTAAGTAATCCGTTCTCTAAAGTCAGGAATGTGACTTGTTCTGATAGTGAAGAGGATGAGGTTTTGGAGCCGGATAACCCTATGGCGTCATTTTGGCTTCGGGGTGGTGGGGACTAGAGCTTGAAGACTTTGATGATTATGCAAGTCTACGATTTACGTGTTACACTTGGAGGATATGTGCGACATGTATGATGTTAGTCTCTTAGGTCGCGGTAGGAAGTAATTTTGAATGTTTGGTAGTTCATAAGATTGGCATGTCTTTCTTATTCATTTTGTCTGGTTATTATGCACTTGTTAGTGCGTGTATGTTACCCATGTAACGGGCCGAGGTGAGAGATTCACTCTCATCCGTTGTACTTAAACGCTTTGGTTAATATATTTTACCGTGTGGTGCGTGATTACTCCCTTGCCAAAACTCGCCTCACCCACCCAACTCGTGACACATACATCAAAATGAGAGCTCGTCATTTAGGAATGCATCGAGATAAAGGTAACTCGCCAAACTTGCAACAAATCATGACATTCACCATCTTCTTGAATTTACAAGTGATGAGCTTTAGACAACCATAGACTTGATATCAATCGACTTGATATTCAGATCTTCTTTGCTCATTAAAAATCTAGTTATTTCGCTCTTGCCAAATGAAATATTGAAGTAGCCGCAAATAAGAGCTTCGAAACAACACTTCTAACAGATCTGGTCTTCGATATAGGAATGAGATGGCTCACAATAGCATCTAACGAAGATGGAATATCTTGAAAACCTGCAAAAATCTTTAAGGAGTCCCAAACCTGAGATGAAAATAAACACTCAAAAAACAAATGATCATGAGAATCCTACCGCTAGCGCAAGGGGCAATATAACATGTCATTATTAGAATCATCATGATGCCTTAGCATGTCTTGCGTCCGTAGTATCCTTCTCATGAGCAACCACAAATGAAACGCGTGCCTCGGGATTCTATGAGAAAACCAAACAAGATGATACCAACAACAATAGCACCTCGTCAATACTATCCCAAACAAAAGTAAAAGGACTTAAACATCCCGCCACTCGCACAAAGCTAACGATCCTCAATATTGTCAACCAAAGTAGGAACCAAAGAAGATTATTGAGAACCGGGATAACGAGCCCCCATTGAGGCCACGCCACCCTCTTCCGTCACAATATCCCAAACATAAGAATCGGTTAAAAGAAACCCGCTCTATGAATATCCTGCGAAGAAATAATAAGCGAAAGATTACAAACCGAGGACCAACAGTCAAACCAAGTTGATGCCTTCGTACCATTCCCTAAATTGTACTATATGAATTGACGAACAATAGGTCTAAGTTTTAAAATCTTATGCCAACTCCATGACATATTACCCCGGCATGGAACATCCCAAAAGTTACGATCACTCAACTTATAAACATGAATCCATTTAACCCAAAGGAATTCCTTATAGGTGATAAGACGCCAAATATGAGATGTAATAAGAGCATTATTAAACAATTCAAGCCTTCAAATCCGAGCAGCCGCCTCCCCTCATGCTTAGGCAAACACATAACTTCCCAAGCAACCTTAGATTTACCTTTACGCAAATCACCATAACTCCAAAGAAACCCTCTCATAAGTTGTACAAGATCATGCACAATATGATTTGGAAGAATAAACACCGGCCAAATAAATTGTGACAACTCATAATTTCAGGTCATTTTACAAACTTTGAAAATTTTACTATTCATCTCGGGAATTTACTATTCAACGATTACTATTCATCATTTTACTATTCATCTTTTTGAAGTCGATTTGATATTCTGAGAACGTATTTCAAAATTTTACTATTCATGAAACACTATTCATCATTTTACTATTCATCACGATTCATGATTCACTATTCATCATTTTTCGTAAACTAGGTTTACGAGTATCAAATTCGCGTAACCTTAATGGTTTAGCTGCGAATTCATGAACATATCATCGAGGACATTTCATATAGACTAGATTTAGTCTACATATCATTAGTAACATCATCATCATATTAGTTCATGCATGATTTTGCATTTTACATTAAACGTATAATTTCCCATTAAATAAACGCTATCGCGTAATCATTTATTTTGAACATCCGATCGACACTTCCAAAAATTATCCCGATATATTTTTATACTCATATTAAGATTATATAAATAATATTATTAGTTTACCCGGTGTTTTAAATTTATTTTGTATATAAATTGTTATATTTATATAATTAATTTGGTTTTAAGTAAATACTACTCGATAATTATTATTTCACTAAATTTTTGTAAGAAATGTATTTTTTATAATTTTTATGACATTGATATATTTTATTTTGTTTCGTTAAAATTTAATTTTAGCTAACGCTACCTTAAATACTTAATTATGTACACAAAATTACCAACTAAACATATACATTATTACATTTACTTAAACAAAAGTCACTAACATTGTTATGTTTTCATTCTTAGTCACATTTTAAGATGACTCAACACAAATTTGGTACAAAATATCTATTAGCATAGTCTTACATGTACCTATTATAATTATATACTAATATTTAACAAATATATACACATACATAACATATATCTTAGGTGAAAACATAATACTCTCTCCATTTCCATCTTGAAGACCGACCATACAAGAACACCAAGAGAAACATTTATTTTTTTCAAGCTCAAGTGTTTTACACGTTCTATTAATGATCTATTTCAAGGTTTTGAAATAAAAACCTAAAGATTAATTAAGTTTCTAGCTCAAAAATTCATAATCATTCAAGTAAGCATTTCATGATCTTCATAACTCTTTCATATTCATATTTATGTTATTTCATCATTTTTGCAAGAAAACATGCAAGTTACATGTGAATCTATACCACTTTTATTGTTTTTATTACTTATTATGAAATATAATCATCCTATAATTATCCCTTGAAACATATCATTTTTGATGATGTCTAGGAACCCATGACACCCTAAGAAGGTGTATGGTAGGTTTAGAATAGCTTTGGCGTTGGTTTGAAGTGGTTAGAATAAGTATTACGAGAAAAATCCATTTTAAACAACTATATAAGGGTCTGATCATTTTATTAATTCTGGAAATTTGACAGTTTGAAAAATATTTTGGGCTAGATATTCAAAAATATACTTTAAAAGCAAAAACGGTCAGCTTGAACGGGTTAACACGGAGTTATAACGAAGAAGTTATGCTATTTTCAAGTTTAACGACGAAAACTATTTTTCCGGAAAAATCAGCATGCTGTCCAAATTTTTAAGAGTAAAAAATGAGTCTTAAGCGTTATCTAAATGAGTCGATTTATCAAAAATATATTAGTATATTTTAACACGAAGCTAAGGACATATAAAACGTAGAAAACGGACTTGTAACGATTAAATTACAGGCGTTTAAACAAGGTTGTCGTAACTATTTCATATAAGCATAACTAATATATTTTCTAATAGCCAAAATTACGGCCGCGAATGACCATGTTGAGGGTCATTTTTAACATTGATGGAGTACTTTTATAAAATGATGTCTTCTAGTAAAAGTAAGTTCGCCTAGCCTATTTTCCAAAACGTCCAACCTACCAATCGCCAGTCAACGAAGTTAAATTGAATAAAATACGGTCACTCAAACTTTGACGAAAGTTACCCTTAAACAATATTTTTGGTACAAGTACCCTACTTCACCTATGTTTTTCTACATGATCGAGACCTCTATGATAAAAACTTAAAAGCTAAAACTTTGAGATAATGCTACAAGCTTTCCAAAACCATTGAGTTTGTTTCCTAACACTCGATATGCACCATTTGACGACTAGCTTTTCGAGGCCATTTAGTCACTTTCATGAATTGTCAAATTATATTATTTTGCGATGAAAAGCTACAATTTCTTGATAAATCATTAAACGACTATCTTAGGATGTTGTTTCAACGTAAATACTTGTAAAGTATTTTATAACGTGACGAGATGTCATAAACATATATTTCGACGATAAACATTATTTTCAAATGTACAAGTGGTATGGATATCATATGAGTTTGCATGCACGACATTGTTTCATGAATTACATTAGAACATATCATTCATAATAGGTCGCGGTTAGAGGTTGCGCCTCATTTCTGTATTGCCATTATATCATCATAAACATTGCACCATGTGAGTTCCATAGCCCCATTTTCAATTGTTTTTAAACTACTTTTGGGGGAGATACATGCTCAACAACTTTTATGACATTCATTTGTATTTGCAAACTATGTGTTTATCCTGAATCAATGTTTAGTTATACGGCAATTAAAGATTGCCATACTTAGAATTTCTATATCATAAATCAATGGGCTAGCGGTCTTGGTATATTCATTGAACTAGCGGTCTTGGTATATTCATTGAAATAATGGTCTTGGTATATTCATTGAACTAATGGTCTTGGTATAATCATGGAATTAATGGTCTTGGTATAATGTTGAACTCATTGTCTTGGTACAAACATGAACTAATGGCCTTGGAACGATTTGAAACTATACGAATTATGTGTTATGACAAGTAACTACTGATACATTGAGTCATGTACTATCGATTATGCTATAGTTCTCGTTTAATAATGTTCTAAATTAGTTGACTACTGATACATTGAGTCATGTACTATTGATTATGTGCTATGGTTCTACGTCGAGTTAGGTACTATTGTGAATTCATTTGACATCATGTGCTTGAACATAAACTATACACATTTTGGCAAGTGGTTGTGAACACACCGGTGTTGCAAGTTTTGTATGGGCGAACTTGGAACGAGTGATTTACAATGCCTTTGCAGATAAACGATTTTGAAGGTTATACATTACAACACAAACTCTATGAACTCACTCAACCTTTGTGTTGACACTTTTAGCATGTTTTATCTCGGGTATCTAAGGCATACACTTCATGGCATGCATGACTGACTTATCATAGAGTCGTGACGACGCTCACATGGGATTTGTACACTTTAAAAACATCGCTTGGCTTGTATCAAACTTATTTCCTAGAACGCTGATTTTCATTTGGGACCTACACTTTGTAAACTCGATTATTTTTACTCAATCAAATGATGTATTTTCCAAACGACACTTTAGGTCGTTCGATATAACTGTAACTTTGATGCTATGACTTGTCACCCCGTGAATTCCATTCAAAGAAAAACATGTAATTTGGGGTGTGTGATGCATTGGTATCGAAAATCTATATAGAGAACTAGGTTGCATCATTGACTCTAGACTATAACTACATCATCATAGCATCTCATCATATCATTATAAGTGCATACTCATTATACACGCGGGTTCATAACTCAACACCAAACATCATATGAGTCGATTAGTCCAAGCATTGCATAGTTACCTCCAAATATATACATAGCCATCAACTATGTCTAATTCAGAAGAATCATGCAATGGGGAGTAGTAGTCTCATGCATGTGACTTATCATAGAGTCGTGGACGACGCTACGCTCTCACATGGGATTTGTACACTTTAAAAACATCGTTTGGCTTGTATCAAACTTATTTCCCCAATACACTACGTTGATTTTCATTTCGGACCTACACTTTGTAAACTCTGATTATTTTACTCAATCAAACGATGTATTTTCCAAACGACACTTTAGGTCGTTCGATATAACTGTAACTTTGATGCTATGACAGTCACCCCAGGAATTCCATTCAAATAAAAACATGTAATTTGGGGGTGTGACAGATTGGTATCGAGCATCGTTATAGAGAAATAGGTTTCATCATTGACCCTAGACTATAACTACATCATCATAGCATCTCATCATATCATTATAAGTGCATACTATTATACACGCGGTTCATAACTCAACACCAAACAAACATATAAGTCGATTAGTCCAAGCATTGCATAGTTACTCCTAAATTATACATAGCCCGATCACCTATGTCTAATTCAGGAAGAATCATGCAATGAAGGGAGTAGTAGTCTCATATGTGTG
Organism: Chrysanthemum makinoi; assembly: GCA_910596185.1. Taxonomy (NCBI): domain Eukaryota; kingdom Viridiplantae; phylum Streptophyta; class Magnoliopsida; order Asterales; family Asteraceae; genus Chrysanthemum; species Chrysanthemum makinoi. Next base: position 135,111,365 of record OU343220.1, read on the forward strand.
TTAATGCTGAATCGAAAGCCAAATTTTCAAAAGACCTCCTTCAAACCAATTTAGCCTAATCTCAAGCGATGTTCTCGCTTGATGAGTTGTTGAGATTAAGTAAAAATTGGTTACCTAAAAGTCTTTGAGGGTTTTGCTTCGAGAATGAAAGTTTGCCACATCAAACCCTAAACCGACCAACACGAACCAATTTAGGGACTAATTCCTCAAGGGTTTTGGATGAATGTGACAACTCGTAATTTCAGTCATTTTTACAAACTTTGAAAATTTTTACTATTCATCTCGAGAATTTACTATTCATCAGTTACTATTCATCATTTTACTATTCATCATTTTTGAAGTCGATTTGATATTCCGAGAACGTATTTCAAAATTTTACTATTCATGAAACACTATTCATTCCCAGAGAAAAAATCACTATTCATGATTCACTATTCATCATTTTTCGTAAACTAGGTTTACGAGTATAAAATTCGCGTAACCTTAATGGTTTAGCTGCGAATTCATGAACATATCATCGAGGATATTTCATATAGACTAGATTTAGTCTACATATCATTAGTAACATGATCATCATATTAGTTTATGCATGATTTTGCATTTTACATTAAACGTATAATTTCCCATTAAATAAGGCTATCGCGTAATCATTTATTTTGAACATTTGATCCGACACTTCCAAAAGTTATTCTGATATATTTTTATACTCATATTAAGATTATATAAATAATATTACTAGTTTACCCTTGTTTTAAATCAAAATTATTTTGTATATAAATTGTTATATTTATATAATTACGACGGTTGCCAGAATTCAACTAAATAATACTCGATAATTATTATTTCACTCAATTTTTGTAAGAAATGTATTTTTATAATTTTATGACATTGATATATTTTATTTTGTTTAGTTAAAATTATTTTTTTAACGCTACCCTAAATACTTAATTATGTACACAAAATTACCAACTAAACATATACATTATTACATTTACTTAAACAAAAGTCACTAACTTTGTTATGTAAAACATTCAACCCTTGTCCCAAGACATAACCGCCAACCTTTCCCCCAGGATGACTCAACACAAATTTGGTACAAAATATCTATTAGCATAGTCTTACATGTACCTATTATAATTATATACTAATATTTGTTTTTCCTAACAAATATATACACATACATAACATATATCTTAGGTGAAAACATAATACTCTCTCCATTTCCATCTTGAAGACCGGCCATACAAGAACACCAAGAGAAACATTTATTTTTTTCAAGCTCAAGTGTTTTACATGTTCTATTAATGATCTATTTCAAGGTTTTGAAATAAAAACCTAAAGATTAATTAAGTTTCTAGCTCAAAATTCTTTCATAATCATTCAAGTAAGAATTTCATGATCTTCATAACTCTTTCATATTCATATTTATGTTATTTCATCATTTTTGCAAGAAAACATGCAAGTTACATTTGAATCTATACCACTTTTATTGTTTTATTACTTATTATGAAATATAATCATCCTATAATTATCCCTTGAAACAAATCATTTTTTTGATGATGTTTAGGAACCCATGACACCCTAGAAGGTGTATGTAGGTTTAGAATAGCTTTGGCGTTGGTTTGAAGTGGTTAGAATAAGTTTTACGCGAGAAAATCCATTTCGACAACTATATTTAAGGGTCTGATCATTTTTGTTAATTCTGGAAATTTCGACAGTTTGAAAAATATTTTGGGCTAGATATTCAAAAAATATACTTTAAAACGAAAACGTGGCGGCTTGAACGGGTTAAAACGGAGTTATAACGAAGAAGTTATGCTATTTTCAACTTTAACTACGAAAACTATATTTTTCCGGAAAATCAGCATGCTGTCCAAATTTTCTGAGTAAGTCAAAAATGAGTTTTAAGCGCTATCTAAATGAGTCGATTTATCAAAAATATATTAGTATACTTTAACACGAAGCTAAGGACATATAAAACTTAGAAAACGGACTTGTAACGATTAAATTACACGCGTTTAAACAAGGTTGTGTAACTATTTTATATAAGCATAACTAATATATTTTCTAATAGCCAAAAATTCTACTACCGAATGACCATGTTGAGGGTCATTTTAACATTGATGGAGTACTTTTTATAAAATGATGTCTTCTAGTAAAAGTAAGTTTATCTTGCCTATTTTCCAAAACGTCCAACCGTTAAATCAACGGAGTTGTAACGAGTAAAATACGGTCACTCAAACTTTGACGAAAGTTACCCTTAAACAATATTTTTGGTACAAGTACCCTACTTCACCTATGTTTTTCTACATGATCGAGACCTCTATGATAAAAACTTAAAAGCTAAAACTTTGAGATAATGCTACAAGCTTTCCGAAACCGTTGAGTTTGTTTTCTAACACTCGATATTCACTATTTTACGACTAGCTTTTCGAGGCCATTTAGTCACTTTCATGAATTGTCAAATGACTTATTTTTACTTGACGAAAAGTTATACAATTTCATAATAAATCACTAAACGACTATCAGTAGGAGGTTGTTTCAACGAAATACTTGTAATGTAATTTATAAATTTTCATGACGAGATTCATAAGACATGGGCGATATTTTTCGACGAATAAGCATTATTTTCAAATGCACAAGTGGTATAGATTACATGTGGATTTGCATTGCACGACATTGTTTCATGACTTATTATAGAACATATCATTCATAATAGGTCGCGGTTAGAGGTTGCGCCTCATTTAAGTATTGCCATTATATCATCATAAACATTGCACTACAAAAAGGTGAGTTTCATAGCCCCTACTTTTATATGTTTTGGACTATTTTGGGGAGATACATGCTCAACAACTTTTATTATTCATGTCTATTTGCAAACTATGTGTTTTAAGCGGGCGAATGTTTATTTTAATATACGAAGTAACTATTTGCCATTCTATATCATAAATCATTGGTCTAGCGGTCTTCATTGAACTAGCGAATATTCATTGTTGTACTTGGTATATTCATTGATTGCTATAATCATGGAGTCTTTATAGTTCTCGTCAGATAATGTTCTAAATCAATCGACCAACTATACATTGAGTCATGTACTATTGCTTTTGTGCTATAGTTCTACGTCAGATAATGTTCTAAATCGTTGACTATTCATCGATACATTGAGTCAAGTACTATTGATTATGTGCTATGGTTCTACGCCGAGTTAGGTACTATTGTGAATTCATTTGACATCATGTGTTTGAACATAAACTATACACGTTTTGGCAGTTGGTTGTAAACACGCAAAGCAAGTTTTGTATGGGCGAACTTGAACTGAAGGATTTACAATGCCTTTGATGCATGAACATTCTTTAAAGGTTTTTCATTATAATAAAACTCTATGAACTCACTCAACCTTTGTGTTGACACTTTTTAGCATGTTTTATCTCGGGTATCTAAGGCATACACTTCATGGCATGCATGTGGACTTATCATAGAGTCGTGGTGACGACGCCGCCACACATGGGATTTATACACTTTGAAAACATTGTTTGGCTTGTATCAAACTTATTTCCGCACACGTTGATTTTCATTTGGGATCTACACTTTGTAAACTCTGATTATTTTACTCAATTAAACGATGTATTTTCCAAACGACACTTTAGGTCGCTTCGATATAACTCGTAACTTTGATGCTATGACAAGTCACCCCCAGAATTCCATTCCACTGTAAAACAGTAATTTGGGGTGTGACATTGGTATAAGAGCAAAGGTTATAGAGAACTAGGTTGCATCATTGACCCTAGACTATAACTACATCATCATAGCATATCATCATATCATTATAAGTGCATACTCATTATACATGCGGGTTCATAACTCAACACCAAACATCATATGGGTCGATTAGTCCAAGCATTGCATTGTTACTCCTAAATTATACATAGCCTGATCACCTACGTCTAATTCAGGAAGAATCATGCAATGAAGGGATTAGTAGTCTCATATGTGTGGCACTCAGAATCGAGCCAAATTTTCAAAAGTCCTCCTTCAAACCAATTTAGCCTAATCTCATGA
>OU343220.1:135115523-135168514 GCA_910596185.1 Chrysanthemum makinoi
TGGCAGTGGGTTGTGAACACACAGGTTGCAAGTTTTGTATGGGCGGAACTTGGAACTGAGTGGATTTACAATGCCTTTGCTGCATAAACGATTTTGAAAGGCTTTACATTACAACACAAACTCTATGAACTCATTCAACCTTTGTGTTGACACTTTTAGCATGTTTTATCTCAGGTATCTAAGGCATACACTTCATGGCATGCATGTTGACTTATCATAGAGTCGTGGTGACGACGCGTCTCACATGGGATTTATACACTTTAAAAACATCGTTTGGCTTGTATCAAACTTATTTCCGCACACGTTGATTTTCATTTGGGACCTACACTTTGTAAACTCCGATTATTTTACTCAATCAAACGATGTATTTTCCAAATGACACTTTAGGTCGTTCGATATAACTGTAACTTTGATGCTATGAAAGTCACCCCCAGGAATTCCATTCCGCTGTAAAACATATAATTTGGGGGTGTGACAGATTGGTATCAGAGCATCGGTTATAGAGAACTAGGTTGCATCATTGACCCTAGACTATAACTACATCATCATAGCATCTCATCATATCATTATAAGTGCATACTCATTATACATGCGGGTTCATAACTCAACACCAAACATCATATGAGTCGATTAGTCCAAGCATTGCATAGTTACTCCTAGATTATACACAGGATCACCTATGTCTAATTCAGGAAGAATCATGCAATGAAGGGAGTAGTAGTCTCATATGTGTAAGCAATTCCGTAATCGAGCCAAATTTTCAAAATACCTCTTTCAAACCAATTTAGCCTAATCTCATGACAGTTCTCGTTTGATGAGTTGTGAGATTAAGTAAAAATTGGTTACCTAAAAGTCTTTTGAGGGTTTTGCTCGAGAATGGGAAAGTTTGCCACATCAAACCCTAAACCGGAGAGACCAACACGAACTGAATTCAGGGACTGAATTCCTTTTTGGGTGAATGTAACAACTCGTAATTTCAGGTCATTTTACAAACTTTGAAAATTATACTATTCATCTCGGGAATTTACTATTCAACGGTTACTATTCATCATTTTACTATTCATCTTTTTGAAGTCGATTTGATATTCTGAGAACGTATTTCAAAATTTTACTATTCACGAAACACTATTCATTCCCGGAGAAAAATCACGATTCATGATTCACTATTCATCATTTTTCGTAAACTAGGTTTACGAGTATAAAATTCGCGTAACCTTAATGGTTTAGCTGCGAATTCATGAACATATCATCGAGGACATTTCATATAGACTAGATTTAGTCTACATATCATTAGTAACATCATCATCATATTAGTTCATGCATGATTTTGCATTTTACATTAAACGTATAATTTCCCATTAAATAAACGCTATCGCGTAATCATTTATTTTGTACATCTGATCTGACACTTCCAAAAATTATTCTGATATATTTTTATACTCATATTAAGATTATATAAATAATATTATTAGTTTACCCGGTGTTTTAAATTTATTTTGTATATAAATTGTTATATTTATATAATTACGACGGTTTTCGTAAATACTACTCGATAATCATTATTTCACTAAATTTTTGTAAGAAATGTATTTTTATAATTTTTATGACATTGATATATTTTATTTTGTTTCGTTAAAATTTATTTTTAGCTAACGCTACCCTAAATACTTAATATGTACACAAAATTACCAACTAAACATATACATTATTACATTTACTTAAACAAGAGTCACTAACTTTGTTATGTTTTCATTCTTGTCAACATTTTAAGATGACTCAACACAAATTTGGTACAAAATATCTATTAGCATAGTCTTACATGTACCTATTATAATTATATACTAATATTTAACAAATATATACACATACATAACATATATCTTAGGTGAAAACATAATACTCTCTCCATTTCCATCTTGAAGACCGGCCATACAAGAACACCAAGATAAACATTTATTTTTTTCAAGCCCAAGTGTTTTACATGTTCTATTAATGATCTATTTCAAGGTTTTGAAATAAAAACCTAAAGATTAATTAAGTTTCTAGCTCAAAAATTCATAATCATTCAAGTAAGCATTTCATGATCTTCATAACTCTTTCATATTCATATTAATGTTATTTCATCATTTTTGCAAGAAAACATGCAAGTTACATGTGAATCTATACCACTTTTATTGTTTTTATTACTTATTATGAAATATAATCATCCTATAATTATCCCTTGAAACATATCATTTTTGATGATGTCTAGGAACCCATGACACCCTAAGAAGGTGTATGGTAGGTTTAGAATAGCTTTGGCGTTGGTTTGAAGTGGTTAGAATAAGTATTACGCGAGAAAAATCCATTTCGACAACTATATATAAGGGTCTGATCATTTTTATTAATTCTGGAAATTTTGACAGTTTGAAAAATATTTTGGGCTAGATATTCAAAAAATATACTTTAAAACGAAAACGTGGCCGCTTGAACGGGTTAAAACGGAGTTATAACGAAGAAGTTATGCTATTTTCAAGTTTAACGACGAAAACTATTTTTCGGAAAAATCAGCATGCTGTCCAAATTTTTACGAGTAAAAAAATGAGTCTTAAGCGTTATCTAAATGAGTCGATTTATCAAAAATATATTAGTATACTTTAACACGAAGCTAAGGACATATAAAACGTAGAAAACGGACTTGTAACGATTAAATTACACGCGTTTAAACAAGGTTGTAGTAACTATTTCATATAAGCATAACTAATATATTTTCTAATAGCCAAAAATTACGGCCGCGAATGACCATGTTGAGGGTCATTTTTAACATTGATGGAGTACTTTTTATAAAATGATGTCTTCTAGTAAAAGTAAGTTCGCCTAGCCTATTTTCCAAAACGTCAAACCGTTCGTCATACGAAGTTGTAACGAATAAAATACGGTCACTCAAACTTTGCCGAAAGTTACCCTTAAACAATATTTTTGGTACAAGTACCCTACTTCACCTATGTTTTTCTACATGATCGAGACCTCTATGATAAAAACTTAAAAGCTAAAACTTTGAGATAATGCTACAAGCTTTCCAAAACCGTTGAGTTTGTTTCCTAACACTCGATATGCACCATTTTACGACTAGCTTTTCGAGGCCATTTAGTCACTTTCATGAATTGTCAAATTATCTTATTTTGCGACGAAAAGCTACAATTTCTTGATAAATCATTAAACGACTATCGTAGGATGTTGTTTCAACATAAATACTTGTAAAGTATTTTATAACATGACGAGATGTCATAAACATATATTTCGACGATAAACATTATTTTCAAATGTACAAGTGGTATGGATATCATATGAGTTTGCATGCACGACATTGTTTCATGAATTACATTAGAACATATCATTCATAATAGGTCGCGGTTAGAGGTTGCGCCTCATTTCAGTATTGCCATTATATCATCATAAACATTGCACCAGGTGAGTTCCATAGCCCCATTTTCAATTGTTTTTATACTACTTTTGGGGGAGATATATGCTCAACAACTTTTATGACATTCATGTCTATTTGCAAACTATGTGTTTATCTGAACTGAATGTTTAGTCATACGAAGTAACAGTATTGCCATACTTAGAATTTCTATATCATAAATCATTGGGCTAGCGGTCTTGGTATATTCATTGAACTAGCGGTCTTGGTATATTCCAAGGTTGCAAAAATTGCGAATCGGTAGTGAGGCGGTCGACCACCTTGTAGCTTGTAATCGGTCTAGGCGGGATTAATCGGTGATTAATCGGATTGGCATTTTTGGCAAGTTTTGGTTATTTCTGGATAGTTTTGGGTATTCCCGAAAAGATTTTCCTTAAAAACATTTTGTAATAGATATAAACAACGACTGTAAGTGATTATATTTGTTCAGGGTTGCAAATATAACGAACCGATAATTAATTGTATTTGCATTTTTGGCAAGTTTTAGGTATTTACGGCAAGTGTATTTTCGGCAAGATTTTCCTTGAAAAACATCTTGTAATAGATATAAATAGTGATTATAACTAATTTATGGCGAGTTTAGGGTATTTCCAGTAAGATTTCCATGTTTTCGGCAAGTTTGACCATCATTAACCACCGTTGACCATGGTTGACCGATTTGTTTGAACGATTTACATAAATCGGAAAGGTCGGTGGCGCAGTAGCACCTAATCGGTGATTAATCGGCCTTGTAGACCTTTTTTTGCAACACTGGTATATTCATTGAACTAATGGTCTTGGTATATTCATTGAACTAATGGTCTTGGTATAATCATGGAACTAATGGTCTTGGTATAATGCTGAACTCGCGGTCTTGGTACAAACATGAACTAATGGCCTTGGAACGATTTAAAACTATACGAATTATGTGTTATGACAAGTAACTATTGATACATTGAGTCATGTACTATTGATTATGTGCTATAGTTCTACGTCGAATAATGTTTTAAATCAGTTGACTACTGATACATTGAGTCATGTACTATTGATTATGTGCTATGGTTCTACGTCGAGTTAGGTACTATTGTGAATTCATTTGACATCATGTGCTTTAACATAAACTATACACATTTTGGCAGTGGGTTGTGAACACACAGGTTGCAAGTTTTGTATGGGCGGAACTTGGAACTGAGTGGATTTACAATGCCATTGCTGCATAAACGATTTTGAAAGGCTTTACATTACAACACAAACTCTATGAACTCACTCAACCTTTGTGTTGACACTTTTAGCATGTTTTATCTCAGGTATCTAAGGCATACACTTCATGGCATGCATGAGGACTTATCATAGAGTCGTGGTGATGACGCGTCTCACATGCGATTTATACACTTTAAAAACATCGTTTGGCTTGTATCAAACTTATTTTCGCACACGATTTTCATTTGGGACCTACACTTTGTAAACTCTGATTATTTTACTCAATCAAACGATGTATTTTCCAAACGACACTTTAGGTCGTTCGATATAACTGTAACTTTGATGCTATGACAGTCACCCCCAGGAATTCCATTCCGCTGTAAAACAGATAATTTGGGGGTGTGACATAAATGTTCATAGAAGACAAAACTGACTGTGCATAGAAGACAAAACTAACAAAAACCCTAAAACTCTCTCCCCCTAGGGGCGATCTTCGGCAGCCCTACCCCCTTATTTCGATTAAAACTACAACTATTTCACCGCTTCTCTATCATTCCTCTTGAATGATATGCAATCGGGTATGGTTGTGGTTATTTGTTTTGGGGTAGTGGCATGTTATACTTATATGTCTTTATTGTTTATGGAGATCGCACCTCACCTTTTCTAAACCCTAAAAACGATCGGATCTTAAATAACGACATGCATGTGTTGGTTTTTGCTGATATCGTTTGTTAGGGTTATTTATTTTGGCTATATTGTGATCGACTACCATTCATGTTATCTCATTCCAGTCGGTTTGCCAAACCGACTTTTTTATGTTGGTTACGATCACTTGGGTGTTCATGTGCGCTGATTGCAATATTATTCTTTTGGTTTTGGATCGACCTACTGCTATCGTTAGGGTTTTATCTTTTTAGTAGTCGATCTGGTTGGTTTATCTTCTTGGGGTTATGCTTACATGATGAATGATACCTTAACCTTTTGGGTTTGGTTTCTTTTTCTCTACGCTGCAGGTACCCTTTATTGGGTTTGATATATTTTGTACGTGATTGTTTTGCGGATGGTTCTACATCAGATTTTTGTGTAAATTATGTGGGTTCATGAGAGATGAAAGTCAAGGTCATGGGGATTCAGATCTTGTTTTTTTTCTACGGTTTGTTTTCCCTATCTTTGGTTATGACACGTGCTATTCGAATCATCATGGACATGTTTTCTGATTTTTACTTTGGTCTTGGGTTCGTATTAGCTGGAAGTTAGGGTTTGTCACCCTATGGTTATGTTCTATGCTCGGTATCGTATTGGGGGTAGTTGGTTTAGCATCTAAACGCACACTTTTGGAGCGAGTTTACCCTTGCTGCTCTATCCGTGGTTTTAGAGTCTTCCACCAACCGTTGTGCGAAATTTGTGAACTGATTCTTTTTTGCTGATTACATGATCATGGAGTTGTAAGTTAGGGTTTTCTAAACCCTATTGTTTGTTTTATGGCTGACTATATTTGCTATGGTTTACATTCGGATCTTAGTTTAAGCAAACAGATTTTATGTTGAAGATCGCTTGGATTCTTCATGGGAGTTAAGGTGGATTGCCATAGTGATATAGAAGGCTCATGTGTTCTTCTTGAGTAGTTGTGTAAATTTTTATGTACTTGTGTCATTATTGGTAGGTCCATTTTATTGTAAGTTATAGGAATGGTGTGTCATTCTTATATTCGAGTCTGTAAGTGTCCTAAGGGACTGAGATGAGGGACTCACTCTCATCCGTTGTACTTCAATGTTTGTTTGGTTAATATACTTTACTAGGGTGCAGGATTACTCCCCTTTACCCAAAAAAAAAAGACAAAACTGACTGAATAAGCTGCAACCTACCCGCGAACGATAAAGATTTATTCCTCCAATCCTTAATGCGATTAGAAAGCTTTTCCCCCAATTCTTTACAATCTCTAAAAATCAGTCTCATCGTAACCGATGGCACCAAGATACTTAACTGGAAGAGCACCTTCTTCAAAAGGAAGAACCTGTAATATGGCAAGTTTGACATGATTAAGAAAATTACAGAAGTATGCCATGCTTTTCAGCAAACTAGGAGTAAGACCAAAAGCATCTTTAAACTCTTCCAAAGCATCCATTATAGCACGCGTCGAGCTAACATCACCATGAGCAAATAGGAACAAATCATCAACGAAAGAAATGTTAATAATGTTCAAACGAAAGCAATTGTGATGATAAGTAAAAAGCTCAGAGTTGCGAACCTGACGGTTCAACATGAGAGTGAGAACCTCCATAACAAGAGTAAAGAGGTATGGAGACAAGGGATCACCTTGCCCAAGGTCCCGTTTACCCTTAAAATACCCGTGCAAAGCTCCATTAACACTAGTAGAAAATGATATAGATGTAACACATTCCATAATCCAATGCACCATACGCAAGTGAAATCCAAAACCAATCAAAATCTGTCTCAAAAAATTCCAATCCACCGTGTCACACGCCTTTTGAATATCAACTTTAAAAGAACATCGAGGTGGACCACGATCAAGATGATAATTGTGCATAAGCTCCTGAGTAAGTAAATATTATCTGAAATTCGACGACCCAGGACAAACACATATTGAATTAAGCTGACAAGGGATGTAAGACTTTCCTTGATTCTGTTAGCAATAATCTTACTAATACATTTAAACAACACATTGCAACATGAAATAGGCTTAAACCATTAATTCGGGACGGAGAGGTGACTTTAGGAAGAAGAGCTATGATCGTATGGTTTAGTTCCTTCAAAAGCTTACCATTGACGAAAAATTCTTGAATCGCCGTCGTGACCTCATTAGAAACAATATCCCAAGAAACCTTAAAAAAGGCCGTCGTATACCCATCTGGACCTGGAGACTTAACAACACCTATAAAAAAAATAGCCTCCTTAACCTCTTGCGGCGTAACATGGCGCACCATATATATAGCCACATCATGATCGAGAGTAGTGTTAAAAAGATTATTATCATAAAATGGACTGGTAATTCCCTCTTGACCAAGAAAATAAGAAAAATCACTAACAAATGCATTAGGCACCTAGTCATTAACGAATCTAGCACCATCACTATTAGAAATAACATAAATGCGGCTTCTAGCTTTGTGACTCTTGACCACCTTATGAAAATAAGTTGAATTCGAATCCCCAACGTGAAGCCATTCCACTTTAGCCTTTTGCTTCAAAAATCGCTCCTCAACAAGAACAACTTCATTATAAGCATTAAGATAACACGCTTCTTCCTCCCGAATATCATCATTGAAAGGAACCATGTCAAGAGAATGTTGAACAGCATCCAACTCATGACGAAGTTTAATAACTTTATCATGAATATCACCCTCCCGATAAAGCAATTCCCGAATCGGCTTTTTCAACAATTTGAGATTACTAACAGCCTGAAACATGTAGAAACCACTCGAAGGTTTGCTCTAGAACTCCTTAACCGGCATCTTAAAACGAGGATTCTACACAAGAATGTTAAAAAATTTAAATGGCCTCAGTTTTAATTTAAACGAAGTAGGGATTGTAAGAATAGCCGGGGAGTGGTCAATAAATACGATACGGCTGAAAAATACCATGCACTCCAACAAACCCATCCATAAATCCAATATTGGCCATAATACGGTCAATATTTTTCAAAGTACCATCCACCCCTCTCGGCTTCTGATTCCAAGTAAATTGAAGCCCCGGTCGATTGAAATCCGACACCTCAATCTCATCAACACACTCTTTAAATTCACGCATAGCTATATCAATACACCACGGGCTGTTTCGGACCAAATGTTTATGCAACATGAGATTATCCCAAAGATGCCTTCTATGAATATACCTGTTATGAGCATAAATATAGGAACAAAAAAGCGCCTTTTTATCCACTTTAAACCGAATAAACGTGTGAATAACTTGGTCCTCCATCGCAATAATATTCAAATCAACATCTTCCCGGTTCCAACCTAAAATGATACGAGAATCTTTGACACACAAATGACCATTAGAAGTCCATTCCCACATATGAAACACCCTATCACAAAGGTCCTTTAAATGAGATTTAGCAACATAAGACTCCAAAATTGCACAAATAGAAAGCTTGTTCTCACAAATAACTGACGAACCTCATTTTGTTTAGGGGATTGGTTCATTCTCCTTATGTTCCCTGAGGCGATACTATACATGAGGAATACTCTACGAGGAAATGCTTGCCCCCTGAGATTTGCCTATGTTACCCTCCCCTGTAATCGACATCGTACCCATATCCATGTATTCATCCACTTCACTATCACTATCCACATCTTGTCCTTCTTAGACGACATAACTTCCTTACTTGATTGAAAAATATCACCTTCTTCTTTTAAAAGTTCAAAAGAGTTTTTTAACTCAAAAAAGTTAATATTATGAATATTATTAGAATTAGTCACGATAGCAGGCACTTGCCTTTGTGGGATCGAAGCATAACTACTAACCTCATCATCATTCGAGTTAGCAAGAGAATCAATATTAACACTTTTAGAAGGCATAGGATAAACATTAAAAGCAGGAATAGAATGACCTGATTTAGATGACTCCACGTTAGTAGTTTTAGATGACATGCCTTCATGAGATGTCGAGGCCCCTCCATCGCCTGCTAACGGCTTAGAAACCGGCTGCCATCGATAATGGTACTGCACCTTAGGCTTATTAAGCCGAATCCCATCAATGTTATTCTCTTTCACATGTTGTTTGCCCTTACCCTTTCATCTATTGACTTCCATGAATCCATCCTCATCAACAGATTGCTCGTGCCCTTTCTCCTTCACAGGTTCAACATTTTTAGGACAACAATCATCATTATGATCAAAGATTTTGCGTGACTCACATCGCGGATGCTTCCATGCGTACTCAATATCAATCCTGTCCATAAAATGTCCTGATCCATTCCGAAAAGGAATAGCAACCACAAGATAATCCAACAAAGCATTTAGAGACGACACTTCAACTAATGCACGTGCATAAGAATTCCTACTCCATGACTTAATACACATCGAACTTGTATACGAATCCAACATAATGGGATAACTAATCTGAGTTGTGATCAGACTTAACCCGACTTCAGAGTAAGCCACAATCGGCACATTATGCAACTTGACCCACACAGGGCTAAAGTAATATCCTCTTTTTTAAGCTTAGAGTTTGGTGTCTAAATGTTCAAAATAATAGGGACAAGTCGAATTAAACAAGGACCTGTTTCCAAAACCCTTTCCATTCCTTCCTTAGTCGAGAATTGGAATGGGAAAAGTCCGTTATTTATCATTACACGTTCTAAACCAAATTTCGCCCACGTATTCTTCACGTAATTTTCAATATTCGGGAACGCAAGTCTTTTTCCTATAAAATACCCGTACAACGTATTAGCAAGTCTACTTGATATTTCATCAACAACCTCTATCGGAATCGTAACATAAGGCCCTTCAACACACGTATGACGCATTACAGAAATATTGACTGTTTTTTAGGGCTAGATTCCTTAAACATAGCAGCATAGGAAGTCGGTTTAGGTGTTAGATTAACACCTCCGTCAGAAGCGACAGAAGGTGGATCAATATTGATAATTGACTCCTTATTTTTAGCATTATCCACACCCACATTGGTGATAACATTAGGGTCGACATCAGACTGCAGGTTATTTTTTTTGGGTAAAAGGGATTTTTCACCCTGGCAAAATATATTACTTCAAAAAACTGTTAAAGTACAATGGAATAGGGTTGAACTACCACATTAACCTCAAGCAACCGCTTGAACTACCACTAAATCATTTATGACAGGCCATAAATGAACAACTAGCTACCAGCAACTAGAACTACTTAATAGACCACATAAGATGACATGCCAAACTTATGAACCAACAAACAAAAATTTCTTCCTAGAACGACCTTGAAGCTTGAAATCATTCAATTTCCCAGGTAGATCGTAAACTTGAGCCGCATAATCATCAGAAAAATAATCTTCAAGCTCGATACCACCACCAACAGATGAAAATTAATTTCCCATGTTATCATTCAGCTCATAAACCTCATCCTCATCACTATCAGAATCAACCACCTCACCCATTTTAGAAAATGGGTTACCTCTCTTATTTGGAGTACTAAAAGATGGAACAGTAGAAGGCTTTGAAGGCTCTCCCTGTACCTTAGGCTCCATATTACTCATAGGCTGCTCATGTGAACCCTTACGATTTTTATCATAACCAAGAATGTCCTCATCCACCAATGATGCTAAAACACCAAATGAATTAGAAGACTTAGCATTCAGACCAACATTAACATTAGAAGGATGAGCCTTGATTGGATCATTAGGATCCAAACCTGTATTAGTAGCACCTTGGTTAGGAACTGGCAATAACTTCTTACCTGAACCACTAGAATTCGAAGAAGAAGCCTCTCCAGATGATGCTGCCACTCCTTTTACTATCCCACCCTTAGGCTCCCACCGATAATGAAAAGCAACCTTAGGTTTAGTAAAACGAATACCATCAATATGTTTCTCTTTACTTTGTTGTTTACCTTTACCCTTATGATGATTGACCTCCACATAGCCGTCATTATCAACAACGTTTTTCTCACTTGGTTTAACACTTTTAGGGCAGCCGCCAATCAGTATCGTCAAAGATTTTGCACGTCTCACGCCTTGGAGGTTTCCACTCATACTCAACTTCTAGCGTTTCCAATGAATGACCAAAACCATCCGAGAAAGGAATCGCCACCACTATCGAATCAAGTAAAGCAGTCAAAGATGAAACTTCAACAAGAACCCTAGCATTAGCATTGCGGCCTCAAGAGTTGAGACACATCGCACTCCTATAAGCATCAAGCATAACCAGGCGCCCAATCTGAGTAGAAATTAAGCTAAGATCGACCTCGGAATAAGCTACTAACGGAATATTATGGATTTTGACCCAGACCGGAGCAGAAGTAATTTCATCTTTTTTCAGTTTGGTATTAGGAGTCCAAACATTCAAAAAAATGGGAACTAAACGAATTCACCATGGTCCATCTTCCAAAACCTGTTCCATGCCCTCCATAGATGCAAATTTTTTGGGTAAAGGGGAGTAATCCTGCACCCTGGTAAAATATATTAACCAAAACGTTTAAGTACAACGGATGAGAGTGAATCTCTCACCTCGGCCCGTTACATGGGCAACAGACACGCACTAACAAGTGCAAATTAACCAAACAAAATACATAAGAAAGACATATCAATCTTATGAACTACCAAACATTCAAAACTACTTCCTACCACGACCTAAGAGACTAACATCATACAGGTCACACATATCCTCCAAGTGTCTCGGTAAATCATAGACTTGAGCAGAATAATCATCAAAGTCTTCAAGCTCTAGTCCCCCACCACCCCCAGAAGCCAAAAATGATGCCATAGGGTTATCCGGCTCCAAAACCTCATCCTCATCACTATCAGAACAAGTCACATTCCCGACTTTAGAGAACGGATTACTTACCTTAGTAGCAGAAGAAGTCATAGTCTCCGAAGGCTTAATAGGTGCATCAATATCAACACTAGATTCCTTCCCCCGAGAACCATCCATACCTGCTTCCTTAGTACAACCAGAAGAATTCCCAATCTTCGCCTCATCAGTAGTAGAATCAACCACAGTACTTGGGATGCCCGAGTCATCTTGCACCTCAAGAGTCCCAAAAGAGTTAGACGTAGTAATAGGTGTACCTTTAGCATTAACACTAACAGCTTCCGGTGTCTTCATCTTAGCAACATATACCTGCTTCCTAGGTGCAAATCTAGGACCCTTACCCATATTAATACCACTAGACATCTTCGTACCTTTGGGTTTGGATTTCCGATTCTGCACCACCTTAAACCCATCATCATGCTCTTCCAAAGACGAGGTGGGAGCAGCATCATGATGCTCTTTAGAACTCCTAGGACAACAAGCATTAGCATGCCCAAACACTTTGCATTTCGTGCAATGAGGAGGTTTCCATTCATATTCAACGTTGATACTTGCCGTAGTAAAACCACTATCGTCCTTTTTATGGATCGCCATAGTCACCACATGTTTAAGATCAGATTTCGATGATAATTCAACAAGAGCACGTGCAAAACTAATACGACCCCATGAATCAACGCACATAGAGCTAGTGAAAGCATCTAACATAATCGGCTTACCCACCTGAGTAGAAATAAGGCTCAACCCGTCTTCCGTATATGCAAGCAAAGGCACATTATGCAATTTAATCCACACGTGCACTTTTGTAACCTCACTTTTGGACAATAGCACATCAGGAGTCCATTTAGTGAGAATGATAAGAGAGTTACGAATTATCCAAGGTCCCCGTTGAAGTACATTCTCAACACCCTCTTTAGACTCAAACTTAAAAAGGAAAACACCATCATCATTTTTCATAAGTTTCTTTAACCCAAACTTACCCACGTGTTAGTGACATACGTTTGGACCAAAGGAAAAGCGATATTCTTGCCAACAAAGAAGCCAACAAGAGTATTATCATACCGTTTGAGCACACCCTCCATAGCAGCCTTTGGAAGAACCGTATCATGATTATCAATGCAATTCTCATTCAGCAATGGTCGAAAGTTAACTTTCCTAGCGACACGCTCCGGGTTCAAAACATTAGCAAACGACCTGACTTCATTAGACACATTTTCATTATGCGCATTAGGACCAGAAGTAGACGCATTGACATTCACATTAGGACCAGTAGGAGACTCATTGACCACATTTGTATCCTCCTTAGAACCATTCAGATCACCACTGTTAGTGTTCCCCATGCTCGAATCCAACCCACCCAAATTCATAGCACTCCGACTTGTGTTTTCCAGATTGGTACCCCAAACAGACTCAAAAGGATTGTCCCTATCTAGATTACCATCATGAGAACTAGGGTTTTGACTAACCCTAGCAGCTTTGCGCAACTCAGGGACAGCATTAGCATCAATTCCATGTTCACCTTTGAGCCGTTTTAACCTTTCTTCCAACGCCTTGATATCCAACTTTTAATACGGATTCGATGCCATGTTCAACCCAACTTGATCTGCCAAGTTGGTGGCTGATTTTGCAGCTTTCAACGGAGAACTATCCTTGTTAAAGAAACCTTTCTCCATCTCTCTAAAACCCCACAAACAATCCCAAAACTCGACACACACAATCAGCAATTGAAGAAAACAAGCGACGTACAAACAAACCCTAACTGAAAGTTAGGGTTTTAAACACCACGAACAATAACCTAACCTGCTCCCATGATTCAATCAAAGAAAAGAGATTATAACAAGTGATAAACCAGGCTTAGATGAATCTAGATCGCTCCAATCAGATAATAACCAAAAAAACGATTTTCAAAACCCTAAGAAAAACGATTTGGCAAAACTGAAACAAACAAGGGAAACGTGACACTAATCCAACCAAGGACCAAAAAACAATGATGTTTATCAGTAACAAAGGCAGATCGGTGCAAAGAAACCCAAGATTTGAGGCAGATTTGACAAAAAAAAACGAGTTAGGGTTGTTAGGGTTTAAAAATCGCGAAGAGAGAGAGAGAGAATTTTGTTTTTAGGGTTTTTGTAGTTTTAAATCTCTCCTCCATAGATGCAAATTGAAAAAGGAAAAAACCATTGTGAAGCATAACTTTTTGAATCCCATATTTTGCCCACGTATTCCGAACATAATTATCCACAATTGGAAAAGCAAGACGCTTTCCATTAAAATAACCATACAACGTATTAGTAAAGCGATTACTAATCTCATTAACCACATCCAAAGGAATAGTCACATTAGTACCCGCAACACATTCACCATTCCGCATCTCCGAAACTTGAACAATCTTTTTGTTAGGAACATTGAAAGCAGAAGCATACGAAGTGGGACCAGGAAGGTTACGCGTGTGTATAGGAATTGTAGTCCCACTTGTAGTACCAAGCTTATGTTTCATGCACAACAAAATTCGAACCAAACATTAGTCACGCATGCATGACTATTCAATGGAGGAAAGTTAATATCCTCATTCAAATGACTAACAAACCTTGATGTTTGCGACATAGCAGTAGCATGACCAAGATGAGAGTAAATTGAACTAGATAAATTAGGCATATCTGCATGAACATTACTCGTTTCCATACCATGAACACTTGCACGCCCTAAATTGCTATACGCAGAAGTAACCTTTATAGATTCTATGGATCCTACCGAAGTAGTGACCACATCAGACCATGTATTCCCATCAACATTCACCGAAGAAACTTGAGAATTGATGTCATACGTACCAAAAAGTGAATCCACATGCACGCCATGTTGAATATTAGGGTTAGTAGGGATAATTCCACATGCATTCCCATCGGTTGCATGCGTTTCACTCACAAGAGGGTCACCTTGAATATCTAAATATTGACCAATGTTACTCCACTTCAACCTGCTCGTATCCCCATCCACCACTGTTGTTGCAGCATTAGAAAGATCAGTACTAGATTGCAAGGTCACAACCTCACGAAACTCACCTCTATTTGCAATAGTATTAACGTTACCATACGGCATGTTTCGATGAGCTTTCTTCAGAATAGACTTGAGAATAGGAGCATCCACCAGCAAGTCAGAACCCATACGACCACCAGCAGCATTACCAGAACTACTAACACCGTTATTATCCAATGACTTTGAAGAATCCATGACCAAAAACAAGAAAAAATAATGAAACCCTAAACGACGATATCCAAAACACAGCAAGTACACGACCAGGAAACTCACATGATTAATGCAGATAATGACAATTAAATCAGTAACGAATCAAAACAATGAAGTACGAGCAGCGAAACCCTAACTAGAAAAAACGGCACCCTAATAAAAAATCGTCTAAGGGGAGTTAATAACAAGATTAATCCGCTATAGAAGAGATGGTATAAGGGATTAGAATTAATCTAGAGAAGGAGAATCACAAGAAGGAGATGAAATCAGTGGAAACGCCCAAGATCGCCATTCGTTTAGCGTTTGGTTTTAAGTTTTCAAGTTTACAAACCATGTAAAAACCTGGAACTTGACTGTAGGTTAGTTCGAGTAGCCATAGACTGAACATTAGTTATATCATTAGGATTGACAACATTAGGAACCCTATTAGCCTCTGAAGCATCAGCTTCATGTTCATGCAAATTCAAAACATTCATACCCTGGTTTACCTCTTTCTCAGTAGATGCCATAGGACGAGCAAGCACAGTACGATGTGCCTTCTTCAAAATATATTTCAACAATGGAGCATTGTTAAACAAGTTAGACTTAGTATTACCAGCTAATGAAGCTCTTTTGTCAGACAAAACCCTCTTGTCATTACTCACACCAACAGAATCCTTATCAAAATTCATAACAAAAATTAAGAAGACGAGACCCTAAAACCACTACTAATGAACAAACAGAAACAACACTGATTAGGAAACAAACTTGCAACGAAACCCTAAAAGGGTTTAGTCAATCGCCATTAAACCTAACTGTTAATACAAATAAGACATAAAAACGTTTTTTTATATTTTACGATCTTCTAATTTTTTGTCGATAACATACGTAAAATTATTTTAACAAAACAAATAAAATACGTACAAGGTTTGAGCCAATAGTTTACTAACACAGTTTTACTAAACATATTAAAACTATATCAAAACATGTTTAGTAAATAAGTTATATAAAACCAAAGAGATTTTTATAAAACACTAACAAATAATATTGTTTACATCTTATAGAAATGCATATGTATAACAACTAGTGTTTACATTTTATAGAAATGTATATGTACTTATGTTGTAATGGTTATGTAATAGGTAAAAACCAAAGTCCATAACCCATGACCCATGACCCATGACCCATGATCCATTGACTAGGTACAATGAATGTTGTTGGGTAAAAACCAAAGTCCATAACCCATACCCATGGAGCATGATCCATAACCCATGACCCATTGCATGACATCATGCATGAAGTCATGTTGGGTATTATCCATGATCCATGACCCAAAGTCCATGACCCATGACCCAAGATCCATAACCCAATGACTAGGTATATTGCATCTTGTTGGGTATCCATAATCCATTACCCATAACCCATGGTTCATAACCCATAACCGATAACCCGGTTTGCAACACGAAATCCGGACTAAACTGACCCGCTAGTCGGATCCCAGGTTTTGCACTAGCCGGATCCCTCTGAGGAGGGATCCGTGGGAATCGTGGGACAGTAGACATAATTTGTCTATAAATAGTGAGCCATTTCTCTCTTGCTCACCATCACTCTTAGATATACTTTCTCCCAGTATTCTAACATCTCTAACCTCTGATCCAAAGGTTCATTCTATGTAGTTTTATGTTTGTGTGATTCTCTAAGTTCCTCTTAAAGGCGAGATCACCACCTCTTGAAGACGTGCAAGCTCAAGTCATGAGTTGCTAAGCTTCGTCATCATCAAGACCACTGAAGTGCATCTTGTTGATTGTTCTTTCCTCCCTCTATAGAAGTGTTGCGTTGAAGGCATTAGCGAAAGGTACCGAAGGGTCGTGTTGAAGGGATTAGTAAAAGGTGCCGAAGGGTCGTGTTGAAGGCTAGTGAAAGGTGCCAAAGGTGTACATTCGATATGGAGCATCGATCTATAAGTTAGATAGTTTGGGTTATACGATGTTGATATCTTTCTAGTGTTGTAACAAGGAGTGTGTCTCCTTTGGGGTAGTTGTATTGTGGTGTAGTGTTGGGTAGTAGTTCCTCCTTTGTAATGGAACTCGGTATCTGGCCTTGTACCGGATAAAGTGTAGGCGACGTTGTGATAGGTTTGGTTCTACCTCGTGGAATAACTCGGTGTCTAGCCTTGTACCAGATAAAGAGTAGGCGACGTTGTGAAGGCTTCTACGCCACATTAAGGAGCTTATGTTGTGTAGTGCTTAGAAACTCTCGAGTGGGGTAATCGGGGAGTGGAGTAGGGCAAGGAAGGTGTCTTTGTAGCCGAACCACTATAAATACTCGTGTCGTGGTTTTTTGTTCCTTTACTCTTTATCTTTGCATTACTTACTTATATGGTTATCTATCAATATCCAACACACATACCAAATAGATTGACATAAGTCGATCTACATATTTTAAAATGAACTTTTAATCGGTAAAACTATTCAACCGCCCCTTCTAGTTTTCCACAATTGGCATAAGAGCTTCGTTACCAAGTTTCTTAGAGTATAGTGTACTTTAAGAACTTTATACGATCCGTGTATGTTTGAAAACTACAAAGAAGGAAATCTTCTAAAAACAAAAGCTGGGTTTTAAGAATAATTTTTGTTGGATACTAATTAGATGATAGTATTAATTATTCTCTTTTCTTATATGTCACCTTGTCTTACAAAACTAACTTCTCTTGTCATTTTGTTTAGCTAATCTGATAATAAGCAAACCATCAAGATTCTTTGGTAATAGGATAACTTTCCCTGAAAATTTGTCAAAACTTATTACAAAGTAGATCTCGAAGGAACCGGAGTTGTCCATTGATAAAACTCGTCAAATAGGGACACTCAAACTGCAATAGAGGTATGACTTTCATAAAGACTTATCTCTAAATAAGTTTAGTAAATCATGTGTATGTTTGTATGTCACTAAATGGTAAATTATGTGTTTATATGTTTTTCTTTATCCAAGCATATTCATATTTTATACGTGGCTTCATTAGAAAAACTGTGTGCTTACGTGTTATCATCCATATAAAACTAGGTATATCATTATGTGTTGTCTAAACCAAATTTCTAAAAATCAAATCTTTCTAAATACAAATAAAACAAAACACAAATCTCAAAAATTTCTCCTTCCCCATAAAACTCTTCCGATCGTCAACTCTCACCAACACACCCCATTTTTCAAATCTTCCACTTTCCAAAAAAAAAAAAAAAAAAACCCTCTTTATCTTCTTCATCATCTCACTTTGAGATATCAAAACCAAGAAAGATCTCCATCGTCATAGTTTACATCACCCTCGTAATCATCATCATCTCGCTGACCGTTCTCGTGCATCCCATGATCAAATTCTCTCATGGAGACATGTACTTTGTCTTATTGATCTACATTTGTATCATCTATCCGATCCTTTGTATTGATTTAAGCATTGAAATAAAATATAATTAATGTCGTAGTTTATCTTGTTCTTTCTCGCATAATGTGTTTTTATATCTTTTCTTTCGCATGTTTCAAATCCCAACATGTTTTGAAATTATTAATGCATGCTTAAGAATTAACATTGGCTAATGCACATTCCACTTTATAACATGAAAGTTGCAAAAATATTATTCTACGTCAAAACTAATTTCTTTCAAAACTACAGATCCCCGGATCCCTGAGTTTTAACTAGCCGGATTCCTTTTAAAAGGGAACCGGCAGAACCAGTGGATCTGGTGACAAACACTCATGCAATATAAAAGCTATTTCATGAAAACTTACCATAAAATGAAAACCTCACTAAAATGTTAAAAAGGAGTAAGTTAAATATCATTGTTAATAAAAATAGAATAGACAATAAAAACATTAGGAGAGAATTGGTAAGTCAAGTTTGTAGGGTATTCTTGTTCAAAAACCCTATATCCTATTTTTTATCAGACCAGTTCTAATGGCGGTTATATTATTTGTCTTGAGTTGATTCGAATTGGAAGTTATCAGTTAGGGTTTCTAAAACCCTAGATTTTGTCTATGGTTGATCGTGATTGCATTGGGTTACCTTTGGTGCAAGTGCCGGCATGGATCGAGCCATGGTTGGGGTGTTCTGCTCTTGGCACATGCGGATGTTGGTACGCACTTTTTGGTAATGATTGACTGCACAAGGATTTTCTCTTGTGTTTTGTCGCATGTTCACTACTATGCATGTCGCATTTGGATGTATTGTTGCTACAATGGGTGGTTAATGAAGGTACAGGTCTTGCGGATGCTCGAATTTGGCTATTGGTCTCCTTCTTGATGATGGATAGTGCCGGTTTGTGCTTGATATTTGGACTTGTGGTTTGTTGGTGATGTGTTTGATTTGCTGCTAGAAACGACGCATTTTCAGAGCATATTGATAATGATTTCCTCATGTAAGTTTGTCTTCTTGTCAATTCTGCTTGGCGAAGAAGATAATTTGCTCAACGATGATGACTACGAGACTTAAGTAGTGCTACTTTTGTAGTGCTAGCTTTATGATTGTTTATTTCAGCTTTAGTAGTTATTGTATGTATACGTGTTAGTGTTACTTATAAGAATGGCATGTCATTCTTATATAGTGGTTATGGTTTGCATTACGATGCATGTAAGTGTCCTTTGTTTGGACCGAGATGTGGGAGTTACCCTCATCCATTTGTACTTCATTGTTTTTTGGTGTAATAATATTTACCGGGGAAACCCTTTACCCAAAAAAAAACTCGAAAGAATGATTAAAATACATAGAAGTATCACCAACAATAAACATTCTCACTCTTGAAATTTTACTATATACTAACATACTCATGTAAAATATTCATTCCATGTATATAGGTTTCATCATGTCTCATTAGTATGACTTCGATTATCAACTTAGTTATGTGTACATTCCAAATATATCTCTTGAGCCTAACACACCTGGCAATCATGTTCGTGGGTTCAACAATCTCGATACTCGTTACTCTCAAGAAGGACGTGGTGTTGACTCACCTCTAATCTTCCAAGAAGGTATCAACACTTCATTCCGCACCATAGGACTAGAAGGTCTTCTCGGGATCAACGAGAAAACTTGTACACGGTTTGTTTTGGAATTCTTCCGTCAAGTTGAACTCGTTCGTAACGAGGATAATTCTCTCTCACTATGGTTTTGGATCAAAAACCAAAAGTTTGTATTGACTCTTGAGCAATTTACTCACATTCTCTGAATTCTAAATTATAGACAATGTGCTTTCACTGAAGATTGGTCCCTAGATTCTCTCTTTAACAATCATGAAGAAAACAGTCCATATTGTTTATACATACCTTCTCCTCAAGAAATTACTCGATTTCTATGCACTCCTCAATCCAATTACTTAAATCCAAACATAATTTATACACTTGATCTCCGAGATGATCTCAAACCTCTCGCAATCATTCTACGTGAAAATGTTTGGAGTCTTATAGGAAATCGTGAGATACTTCCCGCATGTTGTGCTTATATGATTTACTGTATCCTAACTCAACAACCATACCATCTTGCTTACTTCTTCGCAAGGTGAATTGTAAACCCCCAAGGCAACAAGAACAAACTAATTCCATATGGGATGTTTTTGACACGCCTATATCATCATGTCATGTACTATCACCCTTAATTTCAAAGCCCTCAATATATACTTGTGAACAAAATGATGGAACCGTTGAACACTTCTTCCATCACTTCATTCTTCACTCTTGAATCATCAACTACTCACAACCCACTTGACGATCCATCAAACGAAAACCTATGAGCAAAATAGTTTTCTGTAATAAAATTGATCCTTAGGCTTTGTCTTTAGTTTACCATTATAACTTGATCATACCTATGAAATAAATCGTGTAGAAAACTAGAAGGGGGGTTGAATAGTATACCAATTAAAAACTTTGTTTTGAAACTTATTGTAAAGATCAATTGATATTGATCTTAGATATGTTAATGAAATATGCAAGCAATATGTAAGAAGTAAATAAGGAAAGAAATGATCAAACCACAACAAGTTGTTTATAGTGGTTCGGTCTACAAGGACTCTTTTTCCTTGCCCTACTCCACTCCTCGAGTCTCACACTCGAGAGTTTAACTTCACTAGTCAACAAGCTCCTTTCACCGGCGGAGAAAACCTTTACACTTCGCTTACACTATTTCCGACACTAAGCTAGATGTCGAGTTCTTTCCAAGGGTACAACCACTCCCACACACAATGTATTTTGAGGACTAAAATACTAACCACTCACACTCACAAGATTATGATGGTTTGATACAACAATGAAGTATGAATCAACACTAGATCATACAACACTAAACAAACAAGACTTCCAACTTCTCGTTGAAGCTTGAATATGACTTGATCTTCTTTGCTACAAAAGAGATCACTAATATGATATGAAACTGAGTTAGAAAGGTTAGAGAGAAGATATGTATGAGAGTATGTTAGAAAGGGATGAGAAACTACTTGACTTGGCATTGCTATTTATAGCCAAAGTGGACAGGAGCGTCCACGGACCGCGGAACCCTTAAAAGGGTTCCGCCCGTGTACCATTTTGGTACCGCCGGTCTGACAGTCAAGATATCAAATCTTTGCTAAAGTCAACTCTATCTAAGTGAGATTGTGTAAGACATGAAGAGTACAAATCCACACAAAATATCTTAATGAAATCTTCTAATGATTTCCATGATGCATTACATGATGTCATAAGTTGTATTTCTATTTTTAGAAATATGCAAGTACATAAGTAGTGTTTGGTTTTAAGAACCTAACACATTCTAAAACTACTATCATACATAATGATTAGAGTCATATCAAGATGTTACTAATCATAAATGTAAATGCTTGAATGATGAATATATTGTTTGAAAAAGCTTGTTTTAATATCTATTAAACTTGACAAGCTTTAAGCTTTTATACAAATTAAATTTACTTTTGTCGTTAACAAAACTTAGGTAAAGATCAAAAATATAAATAACGTTTAATGACGATATTTGTATTAACAATCTCCCCCTTTTTGTTGAGGACAAAATATAAATTTTATTTTTATAAAAGATACAAAGTTTGTACAAGAGTTATAAAAATATTAGTTTTAGAACTTGAAAAGAGAATGGTAATGCAAGTGTATGATGTTTGACAATTTATGAAAGTCAAAGTATTCACTAGTTGATGCATGATGTTGACTTTTTCAGAAAGTCAAAGTATGCAGTTTGACTTTTTTAGGAAAAGTCAAGTATTATCAATGAGGGTTCCTGTTTGACTTTTAGGAAGTCAAATGTATGCAGTTTGACTTTTTCAGAAAAGTCAAATATAAATAATTTCAAAGTTCTATATTTTCTCCCCCTTTTTGTCTCAACAAAAAGAAGAGGCTATGCGGAATGTAATGAGCCCGAGCTATTATCTCCCCCTTGTTCAAAGCTCCCCCTTAATTGGGTGCTTTAATGGGAAGATTCATGGATTGTGAAAATAAAGCTACAAAAAAAATGTTAGTAATAATGATCATTCACAAGCATTTCCAAACACTATGTAATGATACCAACAATATAATAAACAACATTCATTAGTTAAAATTTTTCATGAGTAAAGATCATGAAAAGAGAACACAATGATGTGTTTTTAGTACAAGAAGTAAAAATTATCCTAAGAAAGAAAAAATAAACTAAAAAGACTAGTCTAAAACCATCCTATTGTGATGGTGGATGGGAAAGAGCGTTAAGACGCTCAAGGATGTGGTTGAGGATGAACCTATTTCTTCTTGGAAGTCATGGACCATAATCTGGGTCCTTTCCACGGTTTGGCCCGTTTGCTCACAAGTTGAGCAACCATGCCTTGGAGGGTAGTATGTTTGGGGAGGTTGTGGTGGTGGAATGGTGGATGTGTTGGTGTTGGTGGAAATGTTTGGGGTGGTCATGATGGAAGCAAGCAAAGCACTTTGCATTTGCATTGTCTCACTCAAGTGAGAGTCCACCATGCCTTTGAATTGGTGGAGGTTGTGGAGTTCGTTTTGAATCTCCTCTCTAGTGGGATTGGTATCCCACATACACTCCTCAATGTCCTCAAGATGAGGTGACATTGATGTAGGGAGTGAATGATCCCATACAAAGGACCATGAATGTCTTTGTGGATGGGGTGGAAGAGAAGAGGTTTAGGCCCTAATGGGGCGTTTGGGTCAAGGGATGACCGAGGTGACTCATGAGCCATCCGCTCAATGGAGTCAAATGATGGCAATGGTGGTGGATGACTTGGCCTAGGAGGCAAGTCTTCCAAGTCCTCTAGGAAAGGATTTGGTGATGTTGGTGGAGTTGAGAATAACTCCATAGGAATGAGAGTTGGAGACCTTGGTGAAGGTGGTGAGGGTGTTTTGGATGTTTGGATGGGTGCCGGTGGAGGTGAAGTAGGTGTTTTGATTGGTGGTGGAGTGGTGATCACAATGTGTGATGTATTGGGTGTAGCTAAGGTAAGGCTTGTATCATCTCTAATGGGAGATGAGATTGTGAGTGGAGAAGACTCGGATGATGAGCTAAGATGAACAAAGCAACAAGGCCTTACGCTAATTCTAGCGGTCTTCTTGCAAGGTTTTGGAGATGACTTAGTCATTTTTAACTTTGGTTTTGCTTTGCTAGATAGTAGTAAGAGTGAAGAGGGTGTGAGGATGATCATGGTAAAACCTCTCAATTTATAGAAGTGAAAAATTATGGAGAAATGTGTTTGATTTGATGTTAAACCATTGAAGAGATGAGGTTCCTAATGATTTGGAAGTGGGTTGAATGCTAGTCATATCACCCAAGTCAAGCCATTCAAGAGAGATGGAGTGAAGAAGAAAAGATTTGCAATAAATGTGTTCTAGTGAGTGGAATTTCATAATATTCAGATCACCCACGGATTTGAAGGTACCAAAAATTTGGTTCCTTCCTTTATGCCAAAGGGCTCCTTGGGTGGATTTTTTAAATTTTTGAATTTTGGTGGGAAATGGATTTCTTATATACCTTAGTGAATTATACTAGTTCTAATAACAGTATAAACTAGTTGAGATTGATTTATAAGTGATGGAAGATAATTTGGAATCACGAAAGAGTCGAAATTCAGAAAATTACCTGGAGGATCCACGGCACCAAAACTATACACGGACGGTACCCTAAAAAGGGTGCCGTCTGGTCCGCCTGTACAGGTACGGCGGTACCAAAATACATAAAGGACGGTACCAAAATTATGGTGCCGTCTGATCCGTGGAGCGCATAAAAATGGACAGAGTTCGTTTTTAGGTGTCGGGGACTTTTCCGAAACCTGAAATTCTTCTCAAAACATGTTATACTAAACATTTCTAGTTAGGAAAAGCAGATAACATATATATAAACATAGTGGAACATGTATTTTGAGCAAGGCTTATTGATTTTCACATTATAGTGAAAATGGGTAAAATTTGATAGCATACTTGCGCTATCCCCCTGCATGAAATTGTTAGCATTCACCATTGTTTCAGGTTATATTATCATCCTACATAATAAAAACAACGAAATTGTATCAAATATTAATGATAATGTATTGTTCCAAACGCTCCTTAAAAGTACCCTTATTTGTCCAACTTCTTGTAAATCTTGTTCATCATCCTACCAAGGCACTTGAACATTCCCTTAGTTTGCTTGAACTCCGCTGATTCATTCTCTATTTCGGGAAGAGACGCATAATACTCATGAGGCGGAAGACGAGAGCTTGGAAGACCATCCTCGAAGCTATTTGATGATGATGATGATGGAGTTGGAGGTTTTGCTCTTTTGCCTTTGGTCTTAGCAACTCGTGCATCACTCAAAGGTACAAAGATGTGAGGGATGAGCTCATAGTGAAGGTGCATCCCTTTTGGTGTTGGTGGAATTGGTGCAAAGTTTCTATAGAGACGGGTGAGGAGCATCCCGTATGGAAGAGCAACCGATCCTTGAGTTGGAATATCAATCATTCTCCTAGCTATGTAGTAGGCTAAATTGAATGGTTGACGGGTGGACAAGTTGTAGAGCATATGACAAAGGCAAGCGTTAATATGATCCCTATTTCCTATGGTGCTAATGACGTTGGCTCTAAGTAGCTCCTCCCATTTCTTAAATTCGGGCTTAAGTTCATTTAGCTCCATTCCATATGGATCTCGGTTTACTTCTTTTCCTTTTCGGGTAACTCGGGTTGTGTCACTTTTGGGTTAAAAAGGTGTTCACGGATGACATCCTTGTCGGCCAAACGGGTTTGGTAGGGTAGAGAGCGGTCATTGATAGCATCAAGAGCGGTGAGTGACCATTTATCCGAGTAGAGACAAGTTCCTCGGTTGGGAATTCCTAGCACTTGAGCAAAATTGGCTAAGGTGATGGTGTAGTCGTTTTGATTAATTCTAAACCTAAGACAAAATTCATCATCGTCTTCATCACTAAAGCCGGTCACACTAGCATAGAATTCTAACACAAACCTAGGACAAATTGGTTCATCGATGTCAAGAAGACAATCGAAATGAATGGCGGCTAGTTCTTCACGAAGGTTGGTGTTTTCAAGGAAGGATGAGTGAATGGTTCTACCCTCATGGAAATACCTTGATTCTAGACCCCTAAATATTTCTACTTGTTCTTTGGTAAGTCCTTTGGTTTTGTGGTGTTTGGGAATGTAGTTAAGGGTGTCTTTGTGATCATAGAATCTTGCGGCTACCATGGTTAATCCTAAGGACAAGAGTTAATATGTTAAAAAATGAGAATAAGTTTTAACGTTTTTTGGTTCTAGTGTGTGCCTATATGAAAACAATTTGGAGTTGCGGTTATCTCGACTCATTTTATGCACAAAGATGGTTTTAGTGGGGTGTTTGGCAAATACCATGAGATAACCCAAATGCTCCTAATTCAATGTGGCTTCATTTGAATATACCCGGGAATGCATATTAGTTATGCAATACCTTTAGTATTCAAGAGCATGCAAGTGATGAAAATTTAACGTTTCTATTTGTATTAGCAATGAAAAAATTGTTTTCCTACAAGTGAGAAGCTTTTCAAAATTTTTGACATGGGGTGTTTGGTTGTTTGAATAGGGCCTTATATTCATTATCTATCAATTAGTGGGAAGCATGATTTGTTTATGCAATATGATAATGTAGTACCTAATTTTAATGACTAGTTATGCAATTTGCCAATTGAATTCATATTTGGTATAAAAGCATACATAAAACCCCATGTAATGATTTGTGATAGTTTTGTGCATAAATAAGAATCCTAGACTCAGAATTAAGAGATGAAATGTAGTTAGGATACTTACAATGATGTTATCTTCAGTGATTAGTGAGTGGGAAGATGACTATAATGAGCTTGGTTTAAGTTTTACACGTTTTGGTAAAGTGGGTTTTGAGGAAGAGGATGATTTGTATATAGCAGTTTTGCTTCTGTAGACACCACGGACCAGACGGTACCAAAATTTTGGTTCCGTCTTTGTTATCGTTTGGTGCCGTGGCTACAGTAGCAGGTACAAGACAAATTTGTTTAGTTTTGACTATTCTAATGTTTTGGGCTATGTTTATCCTACATGTTTGGTTCCATTAACCCTAAACCAAGTCTAAGAAGATTAAAAGGTTCTCGTTTAAGAGGCTTAGTTAAGATGTCGGCAATGTTGTCTTCGGAGGATACTTTCTCGATTGAAATGTTTCCTTTTTGAACATTGTCGCGAAGAAAGTGATGGCGGATTTCAATATGTTTTGTACGAGCATGTTGAACGGGATTCTTGCTGAGATCGATGGCTCCTTTGTTGTCGCAAAGTATCACAATGTCGTTGAGATGAATTCCATAATCTACGAGAGCTTGCTTCATCCAAAGAGCTTGTTGACATGCCTTTCCGGCTGAGACGTACTCGGCTTCAGTAGTTGAAATGGCCAAGGCCGTTTGCTTCTTTGCAAACCATGAGGTAAGACAATGTCCAACGAAAGTGCAAATACCACTTGTACTTTTTCTATCGACATAGTCACCGGCATGATCCGAGTCGGCATACACTATGGTTTCTACACCCGTTCCTTTGGGATACCATAATCCTAAACACGTTGTTCCCTTAATATATCTAAAAATCCTTTTTACAGCTTCTAAGTGTGATGCCTTTGGGTTTTCTTGAAAGCGAGCACATAGACAAACACTAAACATAATGTCGGGTCTACTAGCCGTAAGATAGAGTAGGCTACCAATCATTCCTCTATATTTAGTGTTATCTACGGATTCACCTTCCTCATACTTGGTTAGTTTAGTGTCCGAGGACATGGGTGTTTTAGTTGGTTTGGAATCTTCAAGACCAAATTTCCTAAGCATGTCTTTTATATATTTAGATTGGTTAAAAATATGCCATCTTCTAGTTTTTTTATTTGAAGTCCTAGAAAGAAATTTAACTCACCCATCATACTCATTTCAAACTCGTCGTGCATGATTTTAGAGAAATCATCACATAGTTCTTGACAAGTTGATCCGAATATAATGTCATCAACGTATATTTGAACAATGATAATATGTGATTCCTTTTTCTTGTTAAAAAGAGTATTATCTACTAATCCCATAGTATATTTGTTATCAATAAGGAAAGTCTTAAGTCGGTCGTACCAAGCTTTTGGTGCTTGCTTAAGACCATACAATGCTTTCTTGAGTTTGAAGACATGATGTGGTTTCTCAAAGTCGGTGAAACCGGGAGGTTGAGCAACATACACTTCTTCGTTAATAAACCCATTAAGAAAGGCACTTTTAACATCCATTTGAAATAATTTAAAATCATAGGCACATGCATAAGCAAGCAATATTCTAATAGACTCAAGCCTAGCTACCGGTGCATAGGTTTCATCATAATCAATCCCCTCTTGTTGATTATAACCTTGCGCTACAAGCCTAGCTTTGTTTCTAGATACTATCCATTTTCATCCATTTTATTTCGAAAAACCCATTTTGTTCCAATTATAGTTTGATCTTTAGGTCTTGGAACTAACTTCCAAACATCATTTCTAACGAATTGGTTTAATTCTTCTTGCATGGCAATAACCCATGATTCATCTTTTATTGCTTCATTTATGGTTTTTGGTTCAATGGTGGATACAAAGCAAAAATAATTACTTTGATTTTGGGCTTGTGACCTTAAGGTTCTTTGATTGAGTAGTCCTATGACTTTTTCTAAAGGATGACTTTTAGATTCTTTGATGTTGACAATTTCTTTATTTAATGGTTCATCTTCCTTGTTATTATTAATTATTTCTTGACCTTCTATCATTTGACTTTCAACTAAGTCATCATCTACCAAAGGTGATGTCTTAGAGGGAGGTGGACTTTCGTCGAATGTTATGTTCAACGATTCCTCGACTATCATTGTTTCTTTATTTAGGACAATGTAAGCTTTACTAGTTTGAGAGTAACCAAGAAATACACCTTCATAAGACTTTGGGTCAAACTTGGTGAGATAATCCTTAGTATTAAGAATAAAGCATTTACAACCAAAGACTCTAAAATATCCTAACGTTGGCTTTTTACCTTTATAGAGTTCATATGGTGTTTTGTTTAAGAAAGGACGTTTAAGACTCTATTCAAAATATATGTAGAAGTGTCAACGGCGTTACACCAAAACTTTTGAGGAATGTTTTGTTCATTAAGCATTGTTCTACTCATTTCTTGAATTGTTCTATTTTTACGTTCTACTACTCCATTAGATTGAGGTGTTCGTGGAGCGGAAAAGTTATGTGTTATACCATTTGTATCACAAAAGTTTCCAAATTGAGTTTCGTTGTCAAATTCCCGACCATGATCCGTACGGATCGACACAATTTTGATACCTAGAAGATTTTGAATTTTCTTGCTAAGTATTTCAAATTTATCAAACGCTTCATTTTTGGTTTTCAAAAACAACGTCCAAGTAAACCTTGAATAATCATCTACTATGACCAAAGTGTATAAGTTGCCTCCATAGCTTCTTATAGCGGATGGTCCAAACAAGTCCATATGTAATAATTCTAGACACTTAGATGTGGACACCATATTTTTAGTTTGGTCATATTTGAGTTTTGGTAAATTCCTAACCAATTCTTTTGAAGATAGGTTTTGTATAAGTCTCATATTAGCGTGACCTAAACGCCTATGCCAAAGAGATGAGCTATCATCTAATGTTGTTAGGCAAAGTTTGTCATTATATGTTTTATCTATCTTCATGACATATATGTTATTTTTCCTAACTCCTTTAGCTATGGTGATACCATCTTTTAGTATTTTACTACCATTTTCATCAAATAGCACTTTATACTTTTTATCACATAGTTGGCTAATACTAAGTAGATTAAATCCTAACCTATCCACATGAGCAACATTTTCAATAGTTAGGGAGTTATGAGCGATCGTACCTTTGCCAATAATTTTGCTTTTGAGATTGCTACCAAAGGTGACATTACCTCCGTCATACTCTTGGTATGATGAGAAGAGACTTTTGTTGCCCGTCATGTGTCGTGAGCAACCACTATCTTTTATCCATTCATCAGGTTCCAATCCAACTTTCAAGCATACCTAAGAAGCAAATAACTCAAGCATTTGGTCCCCAATATCTCATGGGTCCATTTGGGTTACACATACCATTTATTTGATTCATGTATAGAAACGATGGGTAAGAGTTCCATGGCATGTAATCTGGAGTTTGATATGGTCTAGGAAAGTTTTGATTCCAACCATTGTGTTGGTAGTTAGGTTATCCGCTGTGGTTGCTCTTAGGAAAGTGGCGTTTGGCAGAAGGCGTTTTATATTGTTGTTGCGTAGTTTTTGATCTAAATTCATTTTTGACAAGTCCTACTCCTGAAGTAATGGCTGGTTTTAGTTTAATACTATTATTGGTTTTCTTTGTTATTTTAACAAATTCAGTACGGTCCGTATTGCGAACATTCTGTTCTGCTGAAGTACCCACGGCACCATTTTGCACAACGGACGGAACCCTTATTTTGGTTCCGTCTGGTCCGTGCTGTACTGCAGCAATTTTGACAGAATGTTCGTCCTTTTCGGCCGTTTTATTTTGACTCTTTGGAATTAATACTTCATTAAAACCTAGCCCATTCATGTCTCCTGGTGTTTTATGAATTTTAACTATTTCATCGGCAAGAGCGATGTTCTTGTTAAACCTTTTAAATTTAGAATTGTTTTCTATTAAAACATCTTGTGTGAGCTTTAGTTTTTCTATTTCAAGTTTAAGCTCTTGACATGATTTACAATCATCGTCATTTGCTTTTCCTTTTTCTAGTCGTTTTGCTTTTTCTTTTAACTCATAAACTTCATTTTCCAAAAATTCCTTTTTGGTTTTAAAAATTTATTTTTAGTTATGATTTTTAGACTTAGCTCACACAATTGATTATATTGTTTTTGCAAAGTGTCATCATCAATAGAAGAATAAGAAGAGTCGGAAAGTACCTCATTTGACTCATGTGCCATTAGAGCGATTTCTTCCTTGCTTGATTCTTCATCGTCTTCACTATCACTCCAAGCACCACTTACAAAAGCTCGTTGAGTTTTGCTTTTAGGTGGCTTGGGACACTCTCCTATGAGGTGACTTGCATCACCACATCTAAAACATTTTCTTTCACCTTTTCCCTTCTTGTCATCCCGATCCTTTCGGAATGGCTTCTTTTCTTCTCGAGGTTGTCTTACGAACTTTCCTCTTCTTCTAAAGAACTTCTTAAAATCTCTAACGGCCATGGCATATTCCTCATCTTCGCTACGGAGCAAGATTCGTCATCATCACTTGATTCC
Organism: Chrysanthemum makinoi; assembly: GCA_910596185.1. NCBI lineage: Eukaryota > Viridiplantae > Streptophyta > Magnoliopsida > Asterales > Asteraceae > Chrysanthemum > Chrysanthemum makinoi. Next base: position 135,146,616 of record OU343220.1, read on the forward strand.
GCTTTTGCTTTTAGAGCAACGGATTTGATCTTCTCCCTTTTTCCTTTGATGATCTCCGAATCTTTCTCCATCACCATTTCGTGTACTTTGAGGTTACCGATCAACTCGTCTAGTGACATTATTGAGAGATCTTTTGATTCCTCAATGGCGGTCACTTTAGCTCTCCATTTGGGATGGAGTGCTCTAAGAAATTTCCTGACAAAGTTCTTACTACGAAAAGATTCATCAAGTGCTTTAAGTGATGTAATAATAGTGTTAAAGCGAGCAAAGCCACAATCAATGGTTTCATCTTCAGGAATAACAAATTGTTCATATTGTTGAACAAGAAGATCAATTTTGTTATCCTTGACTTGTGAATTACCTTGATGTGTAACAATTAAAGATTCCCAAATATCTTTGGCGGTTTCACACATAAAAATTCTTTCATATTCTTTTCTAGGTAAAGCATTATAAAGCATCATTTTAGCTTCATTATTTTTAGCAACTAGTTTCTTTTGTTCATCAACGGAAATATCCTTTGTTGTAGAACTAAAATCCCCTTTAACAATAATAAACCAAAGATCTATATCTTTTGATTTTACATATGTTTCAAAACGGTTTTTCCAATAGATAAATCCATTGGTTTCAAAGAGTGGTGGTCTTTGCATAGATTGCCCTTCTTTAAAGTTTTCAGAATCCATGGATCGTTTCAAGTTTATAAAATACAAGTTATTTTAGAAATTCTTGAGCAACGAGGCTCTGGTACCAATTGTAGAAAACTAGAAGGGGGTTGAATAGTTTACCAATTAAAAACTTTGTTTTGAAACTTATTGTAAAGATCAATTGATATTGATCTTAGATATGTTAATGAAATATGCAATCAATATGTAAGAAGTAAATAAGGAAAGAAATGATCAAACCACAACAAGTTGTTTATAGTGGTTCGGTCTACAAGGACTCTTTTTCCTTGCCCTACTCCACTCCTCGAGTCTCACACTCGAGAGTTTAACTTCACTAGTCAACAAGCTCCTTTCACCGGCGGAGAAAACCTTTACACTTTTTTTTTTTTTTTTTTTGGGTAAAAGGGTTAATTCACCCCACACAAAGTATATTTGACGCCAAAAAACAACCAGTACAAAGGATGATGGGTGAATCCCTCATCTCATCCCTTGGGACACTTACAGACTCTCCTAATAGGAATGCACATCATTCCTATAACGACAATATAAGTGACATTACCACACTTATACCTAAAACATCAGACTACAATGATAAAAAGAATAAAACAACATCCACTTCAAGTAAAAATACTTGAATCTTCAATCACCATATAGTAGTCCAAACATCCAGCGTCGTCCAAATATACATATCATGGTCCTCAATCTGAGTACTATCCACAAGTTTCACACACAACAGGGGTGGGGACTCTAAAACCACAGATAGAGCAGCAAGCTCAGAACTCGCTCCAAAGGTGTATGTTGAGATGCCAAACACAGAAACCAAAAAGAAAACCCAACAAATACGTATAAAACCAACGACATCAACTCCATGATCATGTAATCAGCAAAAAGAGTCAGTTCACAAATTTCGCACAACGATTGATGGAAGACTCTAAAACCACAGATAGAGCAGCAAGCATAAAACTCGCTCCAAACAAAAGTGTCGTATGAAATGCTAAACCAACAACCCCAATGTGATACCGAGCATAGTTTAAAAAGAACACGGTTCAAAAGAACCACGTCCATAGTGAGCACCCTGTCTTCAATGTCATCATTGCTTGACCCGCGAGTGACACCAACTTTCAGTTGCAACCGTAGCAAAACACGTCAAGAGTTGTATCTCCAAACAACTGACACCCACTCATCAACACGAAGGATTCGTCCTCGTCATACACAACAACAGAATCCTAACTCCCATCAAATCGATCACAAAGACCAAGATAAACCATTATTCAGATGTCTTTGATAATCAGATTACGCATAGGGTTTTCAAAACCCTAACTTCCAATGCAACATCCTCTCTCCCATAACCACTTCAAACCAGAAGAACACCAAATGGAACGAACCAATAACCAAACCCTAAAGAGGGTTACATGCACCATCACATACAATCACCACCTGAACCAAACCCTGCAAACTTGTAGCGTTAAAGATCAGGCCAATAATAAATAAGAAACCCTAATTAGGGTTTCGACAATAATGCACCAAGGGATTCGTTCATGAAACACTCATAACCCTAAAGATCGAATCCCTTAAATAAAGGGAAAGATCAATCGGTTAGGGATAACACATGATCACCAGGAAACCACAAAAAAATGAATTAAACAATTGAACAAGGGTTTCGACGATCAAATAGAGAAGATTTCCAAAATATTTACAAATAAAAACAACCTGCCGCCACCCTTAAAAGGAATACCACAAACCTACTCGTATTGCATACCCAAGATAGGTAGAGAGGACGAATAGGAGTGATATAATGGCCGGAAAATAAGAGGGGGCGGCGGAAAATAAAAACCTTTACACTTCGCTTACACTATTTCCGACACTAAGCTAGATGTCGAGTTCTTTCCAAGGGTACAACCACTCCCACACACAATGTATTTTGAGGACTAAAATACTAACCACTCACACTCACAAGATTATGATGGTTTGATACAACAATGAAGTATGAATCAACACTAGATCATACAACACTAAACAAACAAGACTTCCAACTTCTCGTTGAAGCTTGAATATGACTTGATCTTCTTTGCTACAAAAGAGATCACTAATATGATATGAAACTGAGTTAGAAAGGTTAGAGAGAAGATATGTATGAGAGTATGTTAGAAAGGGATGAGAAACTACTTGACTTGGCATTGCTATTTATAGCCAAAGTGGACAGGAGCGTCCACGGACCGCGGAACCCTTAAAAGGGTTCCGCCCGTGTACCATTTTGGTACCTCCGTTCGACAGTCAAGATAACAAATCTTTGCTAAAGTCAACTCTATCTAAGTGAGATTGTGTAAGACATGAAGAGTACAAATCCACACAAAATATCTTAATGAAATCTTCTAATGATTTCCATGATGCATTACATGATGTCATAAGTTGTATTTCTATTTTTAGAAATATGCAAGTACATAAGTAGTGTTTGGTTTTAAGAACCTAACACATTCTAAAAACTACTATCATACATAATGATTAGAGTCATATCAAGATGTTACTAATCATAAATGTAAATGCTTGAATGATGAATATATTGTTTGAAAAAGCTTGTTTTAATATCTATTAAACTTGACAAGCTTTAAGCTTTTATACAAATTAAATTTACTTTTGTCGTTAACAAAACTTAGGTAAAGATCAAAAATATAAATAACGTTTAATGACGATATTTGTATTAACAAATCGTTTGTTGATCATCTTTCTTGAATTTTTGATGTTCTTTCATGCTATTCTTACTATATGTTACTTGTATACATGTATGCATGCTATAAAGAAAACTGTCCCAGATGCCGGATCCCTAGTTTATTACTAGACGGATAGGATCCGTGGGATCCGGGTAAACAGAAGAAATGTTTTTCTTTTACTACATCAACCCAACCTTCCAGACCTTATTGAACTATTTTAACATATTTCATTAGGACCAGTTTAACTATCCTTAGGCTCAGTTGATCTCACACTCACTCATGAACAACTTAGGATCACATTCAAAAGTACCTTTTGATTTGATATTACCTCAAAACTCGCCATCTTTGTGCTCCAATGTTTACACATTGTCCCTCTCATCCTAAAACACTTAGTTTGATATTTCTCTCAATTTTAGTAAATTGATTTTAGTCATCTTGATCTTAAAATGGTCTAAAAGCTAGTTTTTCATTTCTTGTAATTTTTAAGGAATTCTCTAAATTTTCCTTAGATCCATCTGATCTCTAGGATCATTTGACTCCACTTGAAACCTCAAAATTATTAGTGGCATCCTTGATCATCCATTGGTGTTCATAAGAAACTCCATTTCTTTCCATAAAGAACATCATTAGCTACCCTCACTCATTACCCTTGATCATTTAAGTCTCATATCATTTAAGACACCTGAAGAGACTAAAAACACTCAAGATACATAGGTACTAGACCTTACTAGAACCTCTTCAATCCTGTTCTTGGCTCCTAAGAGTCGGATCCCTGGATTTAGCCTAGCTAGATCCCTTAAGTGAGGGATCCGTTGGAACCGTCTGCACAGACTAACAAATCCTACTTGATATTGTGGAAAACTAGCAGGGGGTTGAATACTTTTACCGATTAAAACTTGGTTTTAAACTATTTAGATCGACTTATGTCAATCTATTTTACGTGTGTGTTGGATATTGATAGACAAGCGTATAGATAAATAAAAGCTAAGATAAAGAGTAAGAAGCACAAAATCACAACGCGAGTATTTATAGTGGTTCGGATACAAGGACACCTTCCTTGCCTTACTCCACTCCCCGAGTCACCTACTCGAGAGTTCGTAAACACTACACAACACCAACTCCTTGTGGGGGAGAAGCCTTCACAATGTCGCCTACTCTTTATCTGGTACAAGGCTAGATACCGGGTTCTTCCACGAGGTAGAACCAAACCTATCACAACGTTGCGTACCTTTTATCCGGTACAAGGCTAGATACCGAGTTCCATTACAAAGGAGGAACTACTACCCAACACTACATAAATCCTATGCCTAAGGAGATCCGCTCCTTATGACAATATCAACAAGGATATCAATATCCTTTGACCCAATACTAATCTATCTTGTACATCAACACACCATATCGAATGTACACCTTACGCACCTTTCACTAATGCATTTGACTCGACTTCTAGGCACCCTTCACTAATGCCTTTTGACTCTACTTCTAGGCATCCTTCACAAATGCCTTTTGACTTGACTTCTAAGCACCCTTCACTAATGCTTTTAACACGGACGTTCGGTACCTTCCACTAATGCCTTTACTTTAACTCTTTGACACTTTTCACCAATGTCTTCGTCTTGACCTTTTAGAAATCTTTCACTAATGTCTTCGACACTACATTTCTAATGAGAAAAACAAGAACTATCAACAAGATACTAATTGTAGTCTTGATGATGACGAAGTTAGGCAACCCATGGACTTGAGCTTGCTCGAATTTAAGAGGTGGTGATCTCGCCTTTAAGAGGAACCTAGAGAATCACATAAACACAAAACTACATACAAAGATCACTTGGATCTGTGGTTAGAGAGTTTACAACTCAAAGAGAAAATATGTGTGAAAGGGTTGGTTTACAATGTGCTCCTGTTCCACGGATCCTACGAATCCCTTACTTGAGGGATCCGTCCAGTGTAAACTGGGGGAACCGTGGGACGCTCCTCTTTGCCCATGGGTTTTGGGTCATGGGTCATGGGTCCTAGACTTTGGACCATGGGTATCCAAGTAGATACAATGTATCTAGTAGATGCAATGATAGTCCATGGGTCGTGGGTTAGCTCCATGGGTCATGGATAATACCCATTATGACTTATGCATGATGTCATGCAATGGGTTATGGGTTATGCTCCATGGGTATGGGTCATGGACTTTGGGTTTTACCCAACTACATTCAATGTATTTAGTCAATGGGTCAAATACTTAAACTTCTACCCATTATATTACCCATTATAATACATACTAATTATGTATATATCTACCCAATATGTAAACACAGTTGTTGTACATATGTATTACTAAATCATGAAAACACTATTACTTCTTTGGTGTTTTATGTGAAAACGTAAGTGCCCCTTGGGCGGTTTCCGGCGCCGCCACCCCTCCTAAACTTTTCTGGCCAAACATCCAATTAAACCGTATCTCTACTTTCTTGTATGCAATCGGTTTTGATTGGGTTTATTCTTTGGGGTGGTGTGTTTATCTTTATTATATCTTATCTTCTCAGCCGGATTATCAACCCTAATGGGTCGTTTTTAGGGCTTGGTTCGCCTAAGGGTTTTTTTGTCGGCTACAACCCTATATATTATCATTCTAATCGATTCCCTTTCTAGGGACTCGTTTCATTACATAGGGTTGGCGCTGTTTTCTTTGGTCGATCCTTTTTTCTTGGTATGTCACGTTTAATGGTGGTTCTTTAGCCGCCATATTATTTTTTTGATCGATTTGGTAACCTCACATGCGTATTGCTTATTTTTTGAGGTTTTGTGGATCTGCTCTCAATGCTTAATAGACCTTCTGGTCTTTGCCTTCTATCGTTGCTGGTGATGTTCGATACCCTATTTTAGGGTTTTGAGTTCAGGTTCTTATTGATGCGATTTGTATGTGGGTTCTTATGAGATGGGTTATCAGTTTTGAAAGTGGGATCAGAGAGGTTGTACGTCAAGTTTTGTGGTATCTTGTTCAAAAACCATTGGGGTATAGTCAAGAGATCGGTGTATATGTTCTTCCTTCTGATTTGACGGATCTTACTTGACTTGTGTACGTTGGGGGTGTTTCTACTATCCCTATGTTATGTATTACTTCTGATCAGGTCTGTTGTGCTATATTCCTTTGCGTTTTGCAGATCATGGTTTGGGGTTGGTTATATGTTAGTTGTTTTGGACTGCTGGTTCGATATTAGGGTTTGTAAAACCCTTTTGCTGGTTTACGTAGTCGTGGTAGTATATACGGGTTTGGAAGACGGTTAGTTTCTTGCTGATTAGAGTGTAATGGTTATGTGAACGTGCCTTACCGTATGTATATGACTTCTACGTGTGTTTCATTCGTATATTATCAGATCTAGGGCGGTGATGTTTGATTCTTCGGATCTGGTTATGATTCATTTGGTTGCTGGATGTTAGGGTTGTTAACCCTATTTGGTGGTTCCTTGTTTGTTTCGTTTCACTTCAGTTTTTGGAGTTTTTGGGGTGAATATTAGGGATGATTGACGTTGGGGTTCTTTAACCATATTATATGCTGTTTGCATTGGATGTGTGTTGTTGAAGTTGCTCGTGCTTTGGTTTGAGCTTCTTCGTGTAGTTCATGCTTCATTGTGGATCTCAGACGTACTTCATGTTATTCTACAAGGTTTCTGGATCGCATGGAAGATGATAAGAAGTACTATTATGACTATGGCTCAGTTGTTAGCGTTTAATTCACTTTTTTATATTGGAGTGTATAATGGTGTAGTTATAAGTTATAAGAATGGCATGTCATTCTTATATAGTGGTTACATGTAAGTTGCACGTGTTGTGCTTTTTGTCGCCCTGATCGGGCTGAGGGCATGGGAGTCACCCATGTCATTTGTACTTAATTGTTTTTTGGTGTAATTAAATTTTACCGGGATGAATTAACCCTTTTACCCAAAAAAAAATAAAAAACTATTGGCTCAAACCATTTACGTATTTTATTTGTTTCGTTAAAATGATTTTACGTTTGTTATCGACAAAAGATTAGAAGATCGTAAAATATAAATAAACGTTTTACGGCTTATTTGTATTAACAATCTCCCCCTTTTTGTTGATGACAAAACATAAGATTATTTTAAGGAAAAACTAAAATTTGTAAAAGTTTGAATTGGAGTTTTTAATCTCTTCTCCCCCTTTTTGTCGAAACAAAAAGAGCGTTGAAAAGAAACTAACACATTGTTTTAAGAAAAACATGTAAAAAGAAAGGAGATATAAAATAAATATAGAGAGCAAGTGACGGGAAGTGTTCTCGTCTTGGCTCCCCCTTGACGAGTCTATCCCTTTGTGAGGGCTTCAAGTAAAAAGAGATACTAAATTTGTGCATTGCAACTATGTTTGAAAATGATTTCGTCTTTATGACGACTATGCTCCCCGTTGATGATTGCAACTTTGCAAGGAGGACGTCATGTAATCCTATGTGAATTATATTGCAAATTTGTGTTGACACGAAACTCCCCTTAGCTTAGGGTGTCAAAGTCTTCATGTGTAAATTGAAAATCTACAAAACAAAGGTTAGAAAACAAGTATATAATGCATAATTTCCTACAAATAAGACTCAAGTTAGTAGTAAACAAGTATTTTGTTGCACGGATCCCACGGTTCCCTCTTAGGATGGATCCTTCTAGGCAAAACTAAGGGATCCGTCTGTCTGAAAGCTTAAGACAGAAATGGTGATGTAACGAGTGATGTTAACATCAAAATGAGGTGTGTATTAAAGCACCAAACATATACTCAAAACAATATGGCATATAACATGTAATTTCATTCAATAAAAATACGAGAAATGATCTACAAATCTCTAAAACTAAGAAAATGATTTAAACATGAAACATGATTCCTAAACAATCTAACTTAAGCTTAAAACTAAGACACCACTTGAATCCTTAAGCTCAAGGTTGTTTGGGTTTGTTGATCTCGTCGAAACGTTCGAGGAGGTGATAGAACATGAAACGTTGATCCTCACGTACTTCATGTATCAAGCTTTCAACATGTTGACAATGATAACAATCTTTGTCATGGCTCGGAAATGGTGGTGGTAGAAAGGAAATGGTTTGATGTGGAGAATCAAGTGGTTGAGGATCCTCAAAGGAAGGAGGGATTGGCGGGGGCACATTCGATGATGGCTCAACTAAGGATGATGGTGGGGGTAGAGAGGTGTCAACTTCCATGTGGTTGGGTGGTTGACTTTGATGATTCCTCATAATCCAAAATGGACTATTTGGGGGTGACGGAGAAAAGGATGCTGGGGCTAGTTACGATTCAACACCTTGATTTTGTTGCGCTATTCTTTCCATTGAGAATGTTGGCAATGGTGGAGGATGAGATGGCCTAGGAGGCAAGTCCTCTAGATTGTAGAGGTGTGGTGATGAGAGTGGAGTGGTGAATGATATGGTTCTAGGCACTAAGAGTGATGGTTTAGTGGAAATAGGAGTGTTTGGTTTAGGGGGTATAGTGGTGTTTGGCATTGGTAGTTTTATGGGAACAATCCTTTTGGGGATTAGTTTGATAGGTGGAGGGGAGATCCTACCATTTGTGGATTTAACGGGAGATGATTCGGTTGAAGAAATTTCGTGAACAACACGAGCAAGTTTCTTGGGTGGTCCTTTGGTGGATGAGTTACCACTAGGAGCTTTCCTCATGATGAGATGATAAAAGAGAATTAAGGTTATAAGGTTTCTAAATACTGAGAATGAGGATGTAGATGATGACTTTAGGAGTCTTCACAAGATGGTTTATAAGGGGAAGGATTTGGCAAGTGCATTCAAGACTTAAACCACTAAGATCCTTTGGAATGTGATGATTTGCATGCACAAGAGTCATCTTCAGAATTGCACTGATCTAGGAGTTTAATTAAACCAAGATGGAGTGTTCAAGTTAGCAAGAAGAGCTTGAAATGAATGTTTTAGCTAGAGTTTTTGGTGAATCTGTCACCCGGATCCCACGGTTCCCTCCAATGAGGGATCCGTCTAGGCTAATCGTAGGGATCCGGCTCTCAGCAGCTAAGAAAGAAGGAAAATGATGTTTGTAAGGTCTAATACCTATACCTCTTGAGTGTTTCAGTCTTCCTAAGTGTCTTAAATGAAAGGATACTTAAATGATCAAGGGTAATGAGTGATGTAGCTAATGATTGCCTTTTATAGAAGAACAATGGGACTTTTATGAGTACCAATGAATGACCAAAGGTGACACTAGAAAATTTTAGAGTGTCAAGTGGAGCTAAATGATCCTAGAGACCATATAGTAACTTAAGATAATTTTGGAAAATATCTTAAAAGTTATAAGAAATGGAAAAACTAGTATTTGACCCATTTTGAGGTAGGGATGACTAAAATCAATTTGCTCAAATTGAGTGATTTATAAAACTAGATGTGTTGGCATGTGACAAATGATGTGTGAGTATAGGAGCAGAAGAATGATGAGTTTTGGTGAAATGATAAATCGAAAAGCACCTTGAGTGTGATCCTAAGTGAGCTATGAGTCTTTCCACCCGATCCTAACATAAGGAAGATGAATCGGGCATCCCAAGTATTGTGGTTGATTCTTCTACTAAAACGGTGAAGACTGGGAAGTCTTCTGGTACTACTAAGGAAGCAGGTATTGATGGATCTCGGGGGAAGGACTCTCGTATTGATATTGGTGAGGCGTCTAAGCCTCCGGAGACTGGGACTTCTTCTGCTACCAAGATAAGTAATCCGTTTTCTAAAGTTGGGAATGTGACCTGTTCTGACAGTGAAGATGAGGTTTTGGAAACTGATAACCCTATGGCGTCATATTTGGCTTCTGGGGGTGGTGGGGGTTTTGATCTTGAAGATTTTGAGGATTATGCTGATCAAGTCTACGATCTACCGAGGCACTTGGAGGATATGTGTGACATGTATGATGTTAGTCTCTTAGGTCGTGGTAGGAAGTAAATTTGGTTGTCTGGTAGTTCATAAGATTGGCATGTCTTTCTTATGTTATTTATTTGGTTAGTGCACTTTTAGTGTGTGTTTGTTGCCCATGTAACGGGCCGAGGTGAGAGATTCACTCTCATCCGTTGTTCTTAAACTTTTTTGGTTAATATATTTACCAGGGTGCAGGATTACTCCCCTTTACCCAAAAAAATAAGTGAGTGAGTGTGAAACTTACTAATCGTGAGAGAGACTTAATTGGTCATAAGGCATTCTGTTTAGCTAGTGTGAAGTGGTTTAAGGACATGGTTTGAAGCACAAAGATTGCAACTGCATTTCTGTTTTCCCGGATCCCACGGTTCCCTAAGTGGAGGGATCCGTCTAGCACAAATTGAGGGATCCCTCTCCTGATAAATAGTACCTTCACCGAAGGTATGCCAAAGTTGTACAAGGTATCGCTTTTCAAGGCTAGTGTTTTTCTAAGAAGTTTGAACAACTACATAAACGAGACATCAAATGTTAAATGTTTTATTTCATGAGAAAAATCACATGACAACGATAAAAGATGAAATATAAGGATTGAGCCTATTTGAAAAAGGAGACCAAGTTTCTTGAGCATTTTTGCTAGATGGATCGTCAAATAGATGATAAGTATTTGCCGATTCAGAGATGAAGAAAGACTTGACGAGAGATGTGTTTAGAGGTTCCATCATCTTATTCACGAGTACGTACAACGGACTTTGAAATTGAGGATGGAAATACATGATATGATGATAAAGGCGTGTCAGGAACATTCCATAAGGGATTAGTTTGTTCTTGTTGCCTTGAAGGTTTACAATCCGCTTTGCGAAGAAATAGGCGAGATTGTATGGTTATTGTGTTAGCAAACAATACATTATGTGAGCAAAACAAGTGGGAAGGATTTCTCAATTTCCCCTAAGACTCCAAACACTTTCACGTAGGATGAGTGCGAGAGGTTTAAACTCATCTTGGATATCACATGTATATATAAGGTTGCTTGGGAATCTGTTTGTAAGCCAAAGAAAGAAGGTGGTCTTGGTATTCGTCGTTTGGAGGATTTTAACATTGCTCTCATGACTACTCACATTTGGAATATTTTGACACATAAAGAGTCGCTATGGGTGCAATGGATCCATTTGTATAAACTCCGTGGGAGAAGCTTTTGGGATGTCCCATGTTTGGGGGATGTTAGCTGGGGCTGGCGCAAGCTTCTTGCCGTTAGACCCAAGGTTCGTCCCTTTATCTGGCATAAGATCAATAATGGGAAGGACACTTCGGTTTGGTTTGATATGTGGTGTCAGTTAAGCCTGATTCGTGATTTACTTACTGCTAGAGATATTGCCCGAGCGGGGTTTAATTTATCTGACTCGGTTTATGATCTGATTGCAACTGATGTTTGGCGATGGCCGTTGGACTGGTTATCTAGATTTCCATTGTTAGCTGCTCTCCCGGTTCCTACTCTAAACGATACTGACGATGGATTATTATGGCGCAACCTGGATGGTAACTTTAGTTGTTTTTCTGTTTCGGGTGAATGGGAATCACTGCGTCTAAGGGCTGATTTGGTTGAATGGTGTAATGTTCCTTGGTTCTCTCATTGTATTCCAAGGCATGCTATACATCTGTGGCTCGCTATTAAGCAGAAGCTAAAGACTCAGGATAGGATGCGACAATGGGATGTTGGTCCTGACGTTGATTTGGACTTGCTTAGATGCCCGCTTTGTGAATTGGTTCCAGATTCTCATTCTCATTTATTTTTTGAGTGCCAATTTTCTATGCAGGTTTGGTTTCAGGTACGGGTTTTATCTGGTATGGATGCGGTCCCACCTTCTTTGGAGAGTGTTGTTACAGTCCTTATTCCTTTATCTAAGGGGCGGTCGGTTAGTAGTATCATTTCTCGATTATTGCTTGCTGCTACTACTTACTTCATTTGGATGGAGCGCAATTCTAGGCTGTTCAAGCGTAAGAAGTCTACTGTTGCTGAAGTGGTTAGCACCATTGTCTCTACTATTCGGTTGAAGCTGGTTACTTTCAAGTTCAAGAAGCTAACCTCGCGGTCTCGCTGATTCTGATAAATGGAAGATTCCAAGTATATGTATTTCACACGAAGGGAGTGCCGGGTAAGGGTTGTACTCTTTTTCCCTACTCCAAGGTTTTCCCTTTGGGTTTTTCTTGGAAAGGGTTTTTAAGGAGGCAAACTTCCTGGGTTAACTTGCTCCCTTCGTGGATTGGCTGGACGCGGGATGCTCGCTTGTTACAAGTTTTTTTACTTGTTTATGCCTAGTTTGATGATGTAATATAGCTAGGTTCTTTGTGTTTATGGCATGTCATAAACACTAGTTTTATCAAGCTCTTCGCTTGAGGTTAATGTGGTACTTCAGCCACATTCCATTTGTACTTAACATTATTTTTTGGTTATATATTTACCGGGGTAAACCCCTTTACCCAAACAAAATATATTATGTTTGGATCAGAGTGATAGGGTCGAGGTTTGCATAACATGCGAATCAAGTCTTGAGGGGAAGGTATGCGTGAACAATATGAACTATTTTCTTCACGATGGTTGAAGAGAGAATCAAGATACCAATCTTCAGTGAAGGCACATTGTCCATGATTTGGAATTCGGAGAATGTGAGCAAATTGCCCAAGGGTTAAAACAAACTTTTGGTTTTTGATCCAAAACCAAAGAGATAGAGATCGATCCTCGTTACGAACGAGTTCAACTTGACGGAAGAATTCCAATACAAACCTTGGACAGATTTTCTCGTTAATTTCGAGAAGGCATTCTAGTCCTATGGTTCGGAAAGAGGTATTGATACCTTCTTCGTATTGTAGAGGTGTGTCGACAATACGTCCTTCATGGAAGTGACAAGTTTTGAGATTATTGAACCCACGGACATGATTGCCAGGTGTGTTGGACTCAAGAGAGATGTTAGGAATGTAGGGATAAGTGAGTGAAAAGTCAAACTCATACTCATGAGACATGACGAGACCTATGGAAATGAAAAGTTAATATGATGAGATGCATTAAAGCAAAGAGATGATCACCTAACGTTTTTACTAGATTTCTATTAACAATGACAATTAACTAACTTAGTATTTAACATTCTAGTGGGATATTTCTTTTTAAGATGAAAACGGTTTATATTGCATGAGAATCTGTTTTCCAGTTCCACGGTTCTCACGGTTCCCTTCCAAGAGGGATCCGGCTAGTAGAACTCTAGGGATCCGTGAATCTGTAGTGACAGAAAAAGGATTTGACGAAAAATAGATTTTTGCATCTTATAGGTTTATAAAAAGAGATGTATTTTAGCTAATATTTACCTAGTTAAGCATGCATTGTAGGTTTCTAAGATATCTCAAGGCTAAAAGTACGAAAGACAAAAAATAGAGGAAATGACAAACACATTATGAAAAATAAACTAAAACATTAGTAATATTTCATTTCAATGCTAAGAACGATACAAAGGATTGGGTATATAACACCAATGTAGATTAACAACACAAAGTACATGTCTCCATGAGAAAACTTGATCATGGGGTACACGAGAGTGATGAGTGTCAAGACGATGGGTACGAAGGTGATGTAAGCCATGATGATGACGTTCTTTCTTGGTTTTGATTTGAGATGGGATCAGATGAGAAGGAAGATGAAGTTTGAATGAGAGAGGTAATTTTTTGAATGTGGTAGATTTGAAAAATGAGGGTTTGGTGGAGTTTGACGATCGGAGGGGATATTTATGGGGAAGGAGGAATTTTTGAGATTTTTGTTTTGTTTTATTATCAGAAAGATTTGATTTTTGGATTAAGTAAAATAAGACACAAGTTTATAAACCTAGACTATAGACGGAAGAGTTACACGTATGCAAGAAAATTTTCTTAACGAAGCTACGTGTAATATTTGAGTATGTGGAAAGATAATCATATAAGTTCCTATGTAAGCATATTTATTCTTAAGCTTATGTTATTTAGAGATAAGTAAGAAGTCATACCTCTAATGCACTTATGAGTGTCTTTCTTATGACAAGAAAAATGTCAATAGAAAAACTCCAGTTCCTTCGTGATTAAGATACCTTCTTAGGGAAGGTAATCTTGTTACCAAGCAATTCCTATGGCTTGATAAATATGAGCTTTAACACAGCAAAATGACAAGGAAGGTTAGTGCAATTTAGTAAGATAAAGAAAAAAAAATATTGTTGTCATCTAATCAACATCCTACAAAAGTGTTTTTAAGATATGGTATTTATTTTTGTAAAAGACCTTCTTTGTAGTTTTCAATTAAACGCGGATCGTATCAAGTTTTTAAAGTACAACATACTCTAAGAAACTTGGTAATGAAGCTCTGATGCCAATTGTGAAAAACTAGCAGGGGGGTTTGATGAGTGGCCTTGACTCATCATTTTAAGGTCGAAAAACCCACAAAAACATCTAAAAACACTGAAATATAACCAATTATACTGCAGATATCCTTGGAATGTGTTTTTATGTGTTTCATGTACAGAGGATCGAAAACAGGGCAAAAACGAACATAAATGAGCTTGGAATGGAAAACGTGCATTGCGGACAGAGCCGGGAGTGGATTTTCTACATTTTTGAATCCCGTGACGTGTTTTTGGAGTGAGAGTGGGAAAACAAACCCGAAACCAAACCCGATACCAGTTTACCATTTTACCCTTACACCCGAGCCCAAATGACTATTTTACCCATTTGATCAAAATCCAAATTACCCTTCTAAACCATTTTTTTTACAAAAATTATTTTTATTAAAACCAATTTTTATTAATATTTTTATCTTTAAAAAAAAGTTTTAAATCAAAAACCACAAAATACATCTTTTAACTTAACCCAGTTAACCCTTTTAAATCCCTTGACCCCCCTCTTTTGACCCTTTCAACCCAAAACTCTTAACCCCTTAAACTACTTTCCCTTTACTGATTTTATCATTACCCAAACCCAGAAAAGATAGAACATATCTTGGCGCCAAAAATCCCTTCCCCTCCTCTCTTACTCCCTGTCACTCTCAGCCCAGAAGAAGCCAAGATAACTTCACATGGCACTATTCCAACTCAGCAATCCATGTGACAAAACTGATCCAATGGCTGTGAGATCCCACCTTGGTCCCCAATCAAAATCCATGGCTGTGATTGAAGCTGAAACAAGCACAAAGCTCATTCTCACTCTCCTCTCACAGAATTAACACACAGCAAAAAGACAAAAGGAGAAGACATTTTCAGTTTTAGTATAAACAAGTGGGCTTGCCCGCGCGTTGCTGCGGGGCATTTTCTGTAATATTATTCTACATTATGCATACACGATATGCAAAGTAAATTAATTTTTCAATACAAACTTGTTATGCATTTGATGATGAAACTGTCAAAAGTAATATCAGAACCAATTCAAGTGGTAACTGAAACATTAACATAACCATCTTAAAAAGCAGTTCCATTACATACTCATTCCAGCCTCAGAAAATTGTAAGAAACTCGCTTTTTTCCTTAATCAGGTCTTATACCATGTCATCTAGTAAATCAACTAAATATACACATTCGACCATTATGACCAGGTAAATTAAATTACACCAAAAAATCGTTTAAATCAATAATCAATTCGCCAATTTACAACTCTGTCACAATAATTCAGTGTTGTTCATAAACCAATTGCCTGATATCCATTCATATTCTTTGTGGCTGATCATCCCAAACTTGCACCAGTAAGACTTATTTCAAGTACATATTTTTTCACTCTTAATCATGCTACAGCTTTGGGCTCAGTTTTCCTATCTGCTTCTCTCTATATGAGTGACTATATGATTATAAGCAAGTGTAGGATAAACAGGTTATACTTAGTTCAGGAGATGCTTTTTTAAAATTGCTATTTATTTCCCTAATAGGTTATGTAAGAAAGTTGCTGAAAGGCATCGTTTGTAGATGTTCAGGGGCGAAATAATAGTGTAATTTGCTATTAAAAAAAAGATTGGTTTATGTCAAAAAATAGTTATACTATTATTCAGCATTGACCATCTACAAAACGGTTGTTGAGGGTCATTGTTTCATAAGGTCCTTCGTTGATGTTCTTAAAAACGATCTTTCTTGTTAAATAAACCGATGGAGATGGGCCTACTATATTGATAGCTAATAAAGCATATGAGGCTTCAATCTAAAATTTAAATTCTAATTCATAAGAAAACTAGGCCAACTCTAACAAAAGACGCATATTAATCTTATCGAATAGAAACATTTCATAAAAAACGGGCCTGCCATAAGAATCTAGAAAGTTTAATGATAAAATATGTACCTTAATTTAAGTTATGTAATATTCACAACATTAGCAAATCAAGAAGCCTTGTATATTGCGTTCTATCTATAAAAATCTTAAAACCAATGCGCCTGCAAATCCATCTATCTCTATGAAGATTGCAAACTGTTTCTTTAGTTTGACAGCTATTAAACTGGTCAAAAAACCGTACTAACCTTGCATTTTGTAGTGTATAAAACAGTTTGAAGCGTCGTACAAAGTCCTTCCAAATCAATGGACTTAAGACCCTCTCTCTTGTGTCTAATCCATGTCCTATAAGCCCGCTCTATTCTAGAAAATCAAAAAACAAAAATCAAAATCTTTTTATTGAAATAAAAACTGATACTTTTCGGGTTGTTTGAATTAACTTATTTTTCCAGCTTAAGAGCTAACGAAAGATACAATAATCGTTAAAATTAAAAGATAAATCATTTTTTTTAAACTTTAAGCATTTTAAGTATATCAGCAATAAAATGAAAAGATAAATGTTATTCATATTTAAAGTTTATATAACAGTATGATATTAGATAATACAGTTAGAAAGTTACCATTATTCTAGCGTACGTAGATCCAAGTGTATCAGCTCCAATCACATAACAATTTGTCCTTTATGTAAGGTTCCTACAAACCCGCATCACAAACAATACAACCATAATATAATTAGTTTTATGCTTTTGCTTAAATACTTGCTTAATGTAAAATATTGGGTAAAAGGGATTCACCCTGGCAAAATATATTAAAAAATGAACCAAATAAGTACAATGGAATGTGGCTGAAGTGCCACATTAACCTCAAGCAACGCTTGAACAACCAAAGAAACTCGCTAGTGACATGCCACTAAGTGTTACAAAAGCTAAAACCCCAACAGGGAACATCCATCTAATAACACATGAATTACTCCACCTATCTGCCCATCGCTTCGAAGGAGATTGATGAATCAGATGAGCCTGCCTCCTTAAAAACCCTTTCCAAGAAAAAACCCAGTGGGAAAACCTTGGATTAGGGAAAAAGAGTACAGCACTCACCTGGATCTCCAACGAAAAACCATGACCACCCATAGCATACTCCAACGAAAACCCTCTATCAACCAACTTCCCGTGCCAAGAATCAGAACTGAAGCCCGTCATCAGGAATGTAAAAGAGAAAGAGGCAGCTGCCAAACCCGCAACAGGTCTCTCGTATTCGACGTCTTCTTGAATCTGCATGAAAGAAGCTTGATCCGAACCGTAGACTTGATAATATCAATAACTTGAACTTCCGATCTTCTTTGCTGCTTGAAAATCCTGTTGTTTCTTTCTTGCCAAATGTAATAGGAAGTAGCAGCAAAAAGAAGCTTGGAGACAACACTTTTAACCGACCGAGACTTCGAAATAGGAATAAGAAAACGGGTCACATCCTCCAACGAGTCCGGAATATCCTGAAAACCTGCAAACATCTTCAAAGAAAACCAAACCAGAAACGAGAACACACAATCAAAGAATAAATGATCATGAGAATCAGGTTGAGTCCTGCATAGAGGGCACACCAACACATCATTATTAGGATCCGGATGGCCATCATGATATCTCAACATATCTTGAGTCCGAAGCCGTCTTTTCATAACAAGCCAAAGATGGAACGCATGCCTTGGAATACGGTGAGAAAACCAAACAAGATGATACCAATTCACATCAAGACCCCTAGGACGAATAGAATCCCACGCAAGAGAAACTGAAAAGGGCTTCATGGAATCATCATACTATGTATAGGTTGAGGGGGCGTAACTTTTGGGATACTCCTTGCCGGGGTAATATGACTTGGAGTTGGAGGAAGATCCTTCAGCTTAGACCGCTTGTTCGTAGTTTCTTTTGGTATAAGCTTGGTAATGGAAGGTCGGCTTCTGCTTGAAGTAAAATAAGCAGCTACATAGCATGAAGTAGCAGCTCAAAAACTTTTATTCGACTTTAAATATCGTCCAAAAAAATTAGCATAGTAAAAAGTATTTTTAGCACCCAAACCCACCCATCTCAAGTCCCCAAACCCACACCAATTTGAACCCCCAAACTCACCAGCTCCCAAACACACCCTTTTCAGCCCCCATTTCATCCCCCAAACTCACCCATTTCAAAATCTAGTATCAACGTCACATTAGCTTCCACTTCTTGTTACATCAACATGTAAATTCGATATGTGTGCCATATCGTATAAAAAATCTGAACACGATGCTAATCCGGAATAAACCATATATATTTCATAAGTTAACGAATTATCAGAAAGAGGGATACCTTTATGATGATATCATCTGCGACGTGAGCACTCGTAGCCACTCCTTCAGCTAGTTCGTTAACAAACTCTAAAAGTTCTTTCAATGACATGTTCCTCAATTGTGTACTATGTTAGTCAATACGAAAATACATGCTACTGTAAATTCCAGTTTAAAAGAGACGTGCTACTGTGTTAAAAGCTGGAAACAAACACCTCAAAAGGCCTAGCTGCAAACATCATCAGCAACCAAACCTTCAAAACAAATAAAAAAAACCCCAAATTAACGAATCCCTAATTTGAACGAAAAATAAAAATAAAAGAAATATCTAAATTAAATCATGAATTAGGCAAAACTAAACCATAATGAAGCATAAAGAGTAATGAAAAAAAATTACACATGACCAGAAAATTAAAACCCATAAAATTTGAAAAACCTAAATCTAAAAACTTTTATACCTGTTTTTCAGATGGCATAAAAATCTGCGTTCTTCTTCAGACGATTATTTTTGGTTTTTTTCCCTTTTTTTCGATTAACGATTCATCATCATCAGAAATTTTTTTCCTCATCTTCTTGATCCGATCATTTGTGGGTATGTGTGTGTTTGTGTTTTGTAGATTGTAGAAAATGGAAGGATGGATGGTGTGTGTTGTGTGAGAGTGTGTGTTTGTTATGTGTTGTTGTGGAAGAAGCTTCAGGAAAGACCGGGAGATAAATGAGAGAGGGCAAGTAATTAAGCTATAAGCATGGTGAACAGTAAAGTTTGCACCTCATTTTGGCCAATGGCATTCTGCCAAAGTTGCAACATATGTACTGTTCAAGAGATTGAGTAACAAAATCACCTCACATGAACCAATGAGATGAAAGATTAACAAATAAGAAAGATGCCTTAAATGATTTAATTGTGGGAAGCAATTTCCATTCTTATAATATATTATAATAGGATTAGGCATATTGTAAAAAACTTTGTCTAGAATTTTTATATTCTATGTCCATTTTATTATTGTCATTTAATTTCAATGTACTTTTAATTTCAGTTTAATTTAAAGTCAATTTTAATTTCCAGTCTTGCAAAAAAAAAATTTCTGAATCTGTCATATTTTAATTTGCAATGCATTGTTGATCTAGTTGTTAAAAGTTAGTTTAAGTTCATGTGAGTTTGGCTAACGCTCTGTTCTCGGGTTTTCTTTTGTGGGAATAGAAATGATAGGTAAAGAAAAGTAAAGAAAAGAAGTGGAAAGAAAAGAAAGTGGCATTTATATTTCATGTTCTCGAGTTGAAAGAAAATGAACGGAAATGGAAGGAAAATAAACAAAGTCGTGTTCTCGAGTTGGAAGGAAAAGAAAGAAAAAAAAATTATAGTTATGACTTTTTAAACATAGAAATATATCTATAACAAAAGATATATATAATAATGAAGGTTATATAACTTAGTTTATAACAAATAGTGTATGTGTAAATTTGTTTCCTTCCAAATCCTCCCATATTTGGACGGAAAATTTGGTAGGGAAAAACCTCTTAATTTTCCTATCAAATCCTTCCTATTTCCTTTCCTTTCTGTTTGATAAAAACTCGAGAACACACCAATTTTTCTATTTCCTTTCATTTTCTTTCTTTTCCTTCCAAAAACAAACTCGAGAACGCAGCGTAAAAGTTCACAAAATTGGTCTTTACAGTTTCAAGAGTCTCGACAATTTTCAAAACAGTTTTCTCCCCTTACAGGGGTGTTTGGAACAACTAGGATTTTGGGTCAAACATCAGTTTTGACCCATGTTGGGTCTCAAAATAGTTTTCTTGAGTCTTAACGTAGTATGGTTTATATTAACGTGGTGATTTCAAGTAGCATTTAGTTCAAAATAGTTTTTTTTAAGTATTGTATGCAATGACAAATTCTGTCCTGAGCAGCCTTTGCAAACCCTTTTTTTTTGCCTTAGATAAGCCCTTATTTAGATTGAATTCAGTATTTTAGATTATTTACCGCAACCATTTTATATGTTTTTCCTTGTTTTAGATTTTTTAGTTGGATTGCATGCTTATAATTTCCCTTGAATGTCCCCACTTGCACCTTTTTCTCCCTGTCACAGTAGCCCAATAGTCCTTTTTTAGCTTAATTTTAGGTTGATTAGAGACTTAGAGTTAGGACTTAATTTTGTGTATGCAATTATTCTGTAGTATGTTATTAATATTTCTTAGCTTATATTTGGATTTTCAGCTTATTTGTTAGCTTATTTTAGCCTTTGAATCTGCCCTTATGTCCCTTTTTAGTTTCTGTCCAGCAGCCCCAAAGCCCCTTTTGCAGCCCACAACAGCTTCAAATAAGCTCCCCTTTAGTTGCAAATTGCTTATTTAGGAGCCCATAACATCAATATTTGCTGTTGTAGCTTATTAGGACACTTTTAGAGTTCACTAGGAGTTTTTTTTTTAAGCTACAATAAGCCCATTTGGACTGTTTTAGCCTGCACATTACAGCAGCCTTTAGTGGCTTTTGTTGGGCTTATTTGTCTTATTTTATTGCTTATTAGTCATCATTTAGGTAGTTTAGATTAGGAGTTTTAGGTTCTCAGTTTTTTTTAATGCTCTTTCCTTAGCTTTTTGTAGTTTATGATAGGTTTTAGTGCCCATTTAATCTGACATAGTCCCCCATAGCAGTCCCCTATGAAGCCCTTTTGATATGTCCTTTAAAGCTTGTTAAAAGTTTATTATTGCTCATAAAGTTGGTTTTTGTGTCATTGGGTATATGATAATAAGCTATTTTAAGTCTTTATTTGATTTAGTAATTATTTGCTAGTTTTTTTTAAGCTCAAATGTACCCGCTTAGGCTGTGTTAGTATAAGAGTTGCATCAGTAGCTTAGGTTCTATTATAATCTTTTAGCTTTTTCATAAGTCCCTGATATCATTGAGTATTTTTATAACTTTCAGAATTTCACAAAAAAATTTACTATTTTATATAATTTATTTAGTTTAAATTAGTTTTTAATTCATAATAAATAATTTAAAAGTCGAAAAAATACCCGGCTTTTTCCTAAATTATTTAATCGTTTAGGG